>JAFEMH010004549.1:0-204142 GCA_022495995.1 Adenophora triphylla var. japonica | reverse complement strand
TTTTAACTTTCTGCGACTTAGTGATTGGAATGAAATGACCATTTTGGGCCATAGTTTGAGTTTGATTTTGGTGTTACTTAGCTACGTATTAGGAGCTGTATGTACGAGGGTTTCGAGAGCTTGCTTTGTCGAGTCGAGGCTAGGTTGCTTGTTTGTGCGGGACTACTTCTTCCAGATTTGCCGAGAAAGAGATGTGTCACGCGGGACAAGGAATCTCGCGCGAGACCTTCCACCCGAGGCAAAAATTCCGCTTTCCTTCTTCGAACGCGAGATGCAATCGGTTTTCCTTAGCAAAAGCCCCGTGGTACGGCCCGGTAACTTCATCCCAGCCCTTCCAAACTCTAGAGATCTTCTTCTACATTCGTGAATTCTTGTCTTCTTTTCCAACTTACGCGATCCGTGGCTTCCCGAGGAGATGGGTCCCAAGCGTCCATGATTGTTGATGATTTTCTTTGCCGTCGATGTAGTCGAAGCATTGAAAGCAAGCATCAAGAGATTTCGTGAGGTCGTTTCGCAATCGATCTCGCAATAAGTTTATAGCGGAAATTCGGATTCGAGATTCCTTTTCACCTTGAAGAACCTCCAAGCAGATTGGAATCTTTTTGGCAAGGTGATGTTCAATTTTGGGATCCTTCGGTTCATCTCTTTAATTTTTCTCTTAATGAGATGGTGCCTACTCTTTTTATTGAGGAGTTCGCCGTTATCTTGGATATGCCGTTGACGATTGAGATTTTGTTCCTAAATACAATAGGAATCATTCGAGGCTTTGAATGAATTCTTGGGGATCCCCCTTGATACTTGATGTAGGTTGGTTCACCGCCGGGTGCGTAGATTGTTCTTGTTTTCTGAGCGCTTGAAGCGGAGATTCGAGATGATGAGGCCTTCCGTACTTCTGAAAGCGTTGGAACTTTCGCCCTTTCTCTTTTCGGAGAGGTTTTTGTTAACGTGCGGGGATGGCTTGGTTGATTCCCAATTGTTGGAAATTGTTACGCAGGCTAGGAAACGTTCTAGGAACATCATTCAGCTAATCTTGGATGAAACTATGCATGAGTGCTTGATGAGAAATTTCATAAGACCCGGTCTGCATGGCTGAAGGGAGTCCTCTTTTATTGACTATTTGACTTAGGGAACATCTCAAGTTGGTAGGTCTCCACGTTGGAGTATTCCCCGTTCACATACCATATGAGGGAAATTGCGATCAAGGATCTCTTGGTGGATGAGTGGGCTAAGTTGATTACGAAAGCTGCATTGTCGATATCATTTGGTTTCCACCTTATTGGAGATTGAACAAGTATGTTGCCAATACCAAGGGTTTTGACGGGGTTGTTCTCCCGGGTTTCACGAGATTCCTCCTTTTATTTTCCCAAGTGGGTGCTCAGTCAATTTGTGATGGCGGGACACTTATCTTTTCGAAGGGGCCTCTCGTGAGGTATCTTATATCGGTGTCGAGTTTGCGAAGGTGCTAGCTCAAGCGTGGGGTGAAGGAAGCTTGGTGGGGGCCGGTCGAACCTTCGGACTTTTGATGCAAGCATCTTCTTATCACGACAAGTATTTTGATTGGTTCCTTCCTTACGGTCACCCTAATATGGAGAAGATTGATGATCTGCGGCTTTCATTTGGTAAAAGGGGATTCCTTTGTAGCTAGCGGTGTTTTAGGAGGAGTGAGGCTCGGTCGATCCTGCTAATGTATGGACCCGATCCAATCCAGGAGTTTTCTTGATGGGGATTGGTATGAGGAGGCGAGGCAAGGGTATGCCGGGAAAGATGCAAGCTTTGGATATTAGGCCCAAATGTCTTGAGGAAGCTTTCGGAGATCCATTTTCACTCACGCTCGAGGATGTTCTGCCCCAGAAGGGCCCAAGAAAACGCAAGAGAGATCGCGATGACGGGAGTGATCATGTCGGCCTAGGCCTACTAAAGTCAATGAAAGGCTAGATCTTAAAGAGTATCAAGAGATTGCTTTGATAGATCAATAGTTTTATTATACTATATTTTTTTCAAGATTGTTAGCTTAAGCAAATTAGTCGTTGTGGTTAGGATTTCCCCTTTGTCCATTAATAAAATGCATTTGATTAATAAAAGGACAAAAATTTGATTTATTTATTTGATTAGAGCCGAACCTTAAAGGCTGCCTAGGTTCCTCTTTTATAACAATTAAATAAGAGGCTCGGGTCTAACGTAGTTCATTTTTGAGAAAAAGGACAAAATACGGTTTCGAGCTGAGGGTAATCTCGCGCCTGAGGACCAGAGGCCTCCCACTTTTTTTTTTATGCGCACCCTTTCTTGCCTACTGGCGCCCCTTCGGGTTTTCAATCTAGCGGGCTTCTTTTCTTTGTGCGAAGCTCTAATTTTTGCCTAGGTCGTCCCCTTCGGGATTTTCAACCTAGCTTGAGCATTTTTCTTTTAAGAAGGCCAAGTCACGCGAAGTATTTCTTGAGATTGTGTCCATGTTGACCGGCTTCGGTAGTTGATCTCCCGTCTAAGTCCATCGAGTGAAGGGCTCCACACGGATAATATCTTCTTTCCACGATGCTAGGGTCCTATCCATCTCGGTCCCCTCTTGCCTAATGGGTTGAAAGGTCCGGGATGACCCTGTTCACGGAGAACCCAGTTTAAGCTCTACTACGATATTCCTTGCCTTGACCTTTTTGTTGAAAGCTCTTGCCATTCTTCTTTGGTAAGCTTGAGTGTGCTAGGTTGCTTTCAGCCTCCTTTCGTCTAGTAGGGCTAGCTCTTCGTATCTGCTTTCTAGCCAGTCAACTTCATTCACTTGGTTTTCTAGGAGAACCCGTAGTGATGGTATTTCCAATTCTATTGGCAAGACAGCCTCCATTCCGAATGTGAGGGCGTAGGGAGTCTCACCCGTAGCTGTTCGGACTAAGGTGCGGTATCCCCAAAGTACGAAGGGTAGTTTGTCGAGTCAGTCTTTCCCGGTGATTGCCATTTTCCTGATGATGGTTTCGATTGTTTTGTTTGCGGCTTTAAGCTGCTCCATTCGTCGAGGCACAGTAAGGAGATGAATTCTCGAAGTGTGAGCCATTATCGGATATCATATCTTGCGGGACCCCGTATCGGCAAATGATGTTGTGCTTGATGAATTCTGCTACTTTTTTGGCATTCAAAACTTTGTAGGAGGCGGCCTCGATCCATTTAATGAAATAGTAGATGGCTACTAAGACAAAACAGTGTCCATTGGCTCCTGCGGGTGTGACCTTTCCACTCACATCTATGCCCCATGTTAAGAACGGACAAGGAGACGTCATAGGGTACAGTAAGGAAGGTGGTGCGTCTTTGAAGGTTGGCGTGTATCACGGACACTTATGGCATTTCTTGACCATCTTTGGTATAGTCGGCTTCCATGGTTAGCCAAAAGTACCCTTGTCTGATGATCTTTTTTGCAAGCATGTTTCCGCTCATGTGGGTTCCACATACACCTTGATGAACATGGTTCATTATTTCTTGGGCCTCCTCTTCGGTGGCACAAAGGAGGTTTCCTTGGGAGTATTTTTTGAATAGACGGCCAGCAATGATGACATAATTAGCTGCCCGACCTTTTAAGGAAGCGTCACAGAGTCTTCTGGTCGGTGTCAGGTGGAATGGTTCCATCTAGGATGAAATCCCAAACGTCATGGAACCATGGTTTCTTTTCGGAGTCCTAAACGGTGGCACATTCGGATGACCATTTGTCTTTGCAGTCATGGAGATCTATAACGGCGCAGTAGGCAAGAGTTGTCTGTTTGGGTTATTTTGAAGGGTTTATTGCCTTTCTTGCGGGGATTTCAACCGGGGAGGCAAGTGTAGCCAATGGGTCGACAAACCGGTTTTTGTCTCTAGGAAGATAGTAGGAAACGAGATATCCACGAAATTGTTGCGCCAACTCTTGGAGTTGGGCATTGTATCTTTGAAGGGTTGGATCTTGGATCCTCCACTTTTTCAGTGTCTGGTTGATGATTAACTGAGAGTCCTCAAATACCTCAAGTTCAATCACATTGCGCTCTAGGGCTGCCTCGAGCCCCGCTATGCAAGCTTCATGATACGTGGTGTTGTTGGTGGCGTCGAAGTCAACACGTATTACTAGTGGAGTATAGATATCGTTGGGATCTACTAACAACATTCCGATGCCAAACCCTCTCTTGTTGGCTTCGCCATCAAAAAATAATTGCCATTTATTTTTGTCTTCTATACTCATGATGTCTTCATCAGGGAATTGCGGGTCTTTCCCCTTCACTTCGTCGCATGGAAATTCGGCCAACTGATCTGCGAATACACTGCCCCTGACGGATTTCTGAGTGACGTAAGTGATATCATATCCCGCGAGCATGAAATACCATTTAGCCAGTCTCGAAGACAAATTTTATTTGTCTAGGATGTACTTCAAAGGATCCATTCTTGCGATGAGACGAATCGGGAAGGCTTACATATAGTGCTTTAGTCTTTGTGATACCCAGACAAGAGCAGCGCAAGATTTTTCAAGTGGAGATTAATTGATTTCGCTACCTTGGAATCTGCGGCTGACAAAGTTGATTGCATTCTCTGTGTGTGAAGCAGGATGTTCTTGAGCGAGCATAGCTCCTAGCGCGTTTTTAGTAACCGTGAGGTATAGCTTTAAGGGCTTTTCCTTTTGCGGTGGAACCAGGATAGGTGGGGAATTTAAGTAGTGCTTAACTTCCTCGAATGCTTCTTGACATTCCTCGATCCACTCTTGAGGTAAGTTTTTCTTAAGTAGCTTGAAGATAGGATCGCACATTGTAGTCAGTTGATTGATGAATCGAATGATGTATTGGAGTCTGCCCATTAATCCCTTTACTTCTTTATGTGTTCTGGGTGGAGGCATGTCTATGATGGCCTTTATCTTGGCGGGGTCTGCTTCTATGCCACGCTCGGTGACCATGTACCCTAAGACTTTCCCTTTGACCACTCCGAATGAGCATTTTGCGGGGTTGAGCCTCATCTTGTGTTGTCTCAGTCGATTGAAGAAATTTCTGAGATCTCTGAAGTGCTGGCCATCTGTCCCTTTTGAGTGGATAATCATGTTGTGTATCATGTTGTGGAATAGTGTCGTGACTGCCCTTTGGTAAGTAGCCCCAGTATTCTTGAGACCAAACGGCATGACCGTATAACAGAACGTCCTCCAAGGTGTGGTGAATGCTGTTTTGTGTTGATCCTCCTCTGTCATGAGGATTTGGTTATACCCTGCGAAGCCATCGACGAATGAGCGGACTTCGTATGCTGCTATGGCATCGACCAACATGTCTATGTTTGGTAGTGGAAATTCATCTTTAGGGATGCCTTGTTCAAGTCTCTGAAATCTACACAGACTCGTATTTTCCCGTTCGACTTGGCTACTTATACCGTGTTTGCCAGCCATTCCGGATACTCGATCACTTTGATAAACCCTACATTCAAGAGTTTCATGATCTCTCCTTTCACTTGCATTGACCATTCGGGTTTGATTCTGTACAGTTTCTGTTTGACTGGCTTGGCGTTGGGTAGCAACGGTATTTTGTGTTCTACAATCGACTGATTTAACCCAGGCATATCTTTGTAGGACCTAGCGAAGACGTCGACATATTCTCTGAGGACCAGCGTCAAGGTTTCTCTGTCTTCCCCCTTGAAGAAGCTGTCGATCTTTGTTTCTCTGGGGTCTTCCGTTGTCTCGAGATTAACCGTTTGCATTTCCTCATTGTCAAAGGGGCCATTCTTTCCACAACTACCTACTTGCTTTGCTAATTCTTTTAAAATTTGTTCGTTTTCTTGGTCTATCTCATCGTATGATTCATTATTAACTTGTTCGTTATATTGATTATTATTAGTTAATTCATCATTCACGATGTTAGGAATCTCAGGGTACTCGGAAAGATCAAAGTTTTCATTAAGGAAGTAAGGGAATACATGATCGGCCATCGCCTCGATTTCCACTTGAGTGAGTTCATCAGAGGTGGAGCCTGATTCTAAAGTGAAAGTTACAGGGCCTATCTTCCTACGGGGATGGGGAGTACAACCAAGCTCTTTGGTCATAAAGTCTTCGTCAACAACTGGTCCCTCGGTGACGTGCCAGTTTAGAATTGGCTCATCACATATCTGTATCAGTTTCGTGTAATCAGTAGTTGGGGCGTCCCCCTTGGAGATTGCATGGATCTGGTTGTCTTCTAACCGGCACAGGTCTTCAAACTGTCGCAGCATGTCTTCTCCCAACACAAAGTCCCATTTGCTGGTCATTTCTGCCTTCGTGCCCCACAAATCTTTAGGGATTAGTGGGACGAATTCCGTTTCGTCTGTCAAAGAGTTGCAGTCGCTGAAGATTTCAAAGCCCGGTTGGCGTTTTCCTTTATCGTCAGTCCATGGTTCTGAAAAGATAAAGTATGGGATGCTTTCCCCTTCCCGGACGAAGTAGCCATTGAGTGTCTTTCGATATGGCTCGAGGTTGCAGTTTTTGACCTTTGGGTCATTGTGGCCTTTGTACGTGGTTCCTTCCCACTTGACTTGAGTGAAGTCCCACTCTTCTTCGTCATCTCCATCGTGGATGGAAATGATGTATCCTAGGCCATGCTTCGTGTGTGGTGGGGGAACCGGTGGTGGTTCCGTTATCCCTTGCAAGTGTTTTCCGAGTCCCAAACCAGGAATGTACCCTTTTGCTTGCATCATTCTCCAAACAGGAAGGTTTCCAGAAAACCGAAGTGCTTTGGAGTAATCGTTTTCGTTGCAAGTTTCTATGACATTCACGGTACTTTCTTGTTAAATAAGCAATCAGAATTCTTTGAAAGGAAAGATACTGACTAAACTATTATTGAAAAGCAAACTTGACACTCTTGCCCACAAATGTGGATTTTAGGCAAGTAGTACCCAAACTAGACTAGACTACTAATCGTTTCTTTTTGCAAATAAAAGTAAATAACTGAAAAAGAAAAAGATCCCTCATTTGCTTGAATTCATCCAAACTATGCCACCGCTCGGACAAACTCTGATGGTGTCGTTGTCAATAAGATCTTGGACTGCATTCTTTAGGTTGAAGCAATCATCGGTGTGATGGCCATGGCATTGATGTTAGTAGCAGTAGAGGTGTGGAGCTCGACCTTCCTTCTTGGGTATGTAATCTTCCATTGGCTTCAGTTTTCCATCCTTGTGAAGACTTCTGAAGAGATGACCGAGAGAAATCCTTCCAATGTCGGTGAAAATCCTTCTCTTCCTTCGTTTAGCCATTTGATTATGGAGGTCTCGAATATGGTTCTCGTAGTGTTGCCTGAAAGACGTTGTGGCGAGGCGATATTACTGCTTCCATTTTTCTTTGAGGTCACGGTGAAGAGTATTGAGGCAATACTTGACCCTCTCATCAATGTCATCTTGAATGTGGGCTTTGAGGGCGGTACACGTTTGGGTCATAGCTTCAAGTTCGGTTTTGACCTCTTCGAGTTCTTCAATCAGTATCTTTGTCTTCTCAGCTTGAATGGACTCTTCCAAGTGATGCCATTCGTTGCTATTGTCAATATGTTGCAGAGCTTTGGCGAGTTGAGCCTTGATGCTACTTAACTCTTCTTGGACAGATGATTGCCCGCTGTCGGAGTCACTTTACATCTTCCGAAAATCCCTAGCAATGCGGGTGGCAGGTAAATCGAAGGCTTCCCTCCAACTTTCAACATGCTCCATTTCAGCGACAAGAGACTTGGTCATCTTCCGTAAATCTTCCTCTTCGAGGTCTTTCTTAGTGACGAAGTACTTTTCCGTAGACATTGTGTTGGGAGTCTTAAGTTTGAGTAGCTTCGGAAAACTGACAGAAGTGACGCAGAGATGGTGTCAGGATCAAATCTAGCCCCAACGTGTCGAAAGCGAGGTTTAAACGGTTCGGGCTCAAACACGACAAACGGGGGCAATATCTTGCGCGATACAAGCGATCACGCACGAGGCAATCACACGGAAAGTCGATTTTTATTAGACCTAATTTTTTGGTCGGAACGGAGAATTCGTTTTGAGGGGTTTCTAAGCCCTTTATCGAACCTAACGACTAAGTAATCGAGTCCGATTTTTGTAAAACAAAGCCATGTAAGATTGTTTTGAAGGATTTTTTTAAAGGGACTTAGAAAGGGACATTCGAAGGGACTTTTTCTTTTTCCGAAGGGACTTTTTCTTTTTCCGAAGGGACCATTCCGAAGGACTATTACGAGTCCTTCTTTAATGTCAATTTTACATGGCTTTATTTTGGTCAAAAACAAGAAAAGATCACCGAATTAAACCGGCGGTCACGGAGTGATCCTAAAAAGACAATATATATGATATGTGGCAATACGGAAATTTGGAAGGCTAGGCTCCCCGTGATATGACAATCTAGATGGATTGAATACGCGGAGTGGGATGATCCAACTTCGGAGAGACCGGCGACTAGGTGGTTACCGTCATCCGTTCTTAGTGTGGGTCCCGGGTTAATAGAGGTATGTAGTGCAATAACAAATATAATATGAGTGCGCGCGTGTGGTAGTCAATCTAGGTGACAGAAAAAATAGAGATTTTTTTTGAAAAATAAAAGAAAACAGATAGTGGCCGCACCAAGTGGTTGCCTACGTTTCTCCCAATTTAGGAAGACTCAGGCCATCGTAGTTCCAAATAATGAAAGAGAGAGAAGAATAATTCAATTACAACTCCCGAATCCCCAATGGATCGGACTTTAATAAAATAAAACCCAATCACACGCAGTTTATAAATAACAATAAATTATTTAAACCAAATATGGATTCGATTTCTACATCTTTAAGGGAAGCCTTAAGATGAGGAAACTCTGCAGATAATGAATTATGGGATCCCCCTTGCATGTTCGACTCTCGTATTGGACCTTGAGAAGAACAGGGGAAAACCGAAGACACCCAGTTGCGACGATATCTCGCGCGTGACAGGCTGTCTCGTGCGAGATATGTTTGGCATGGATACATAAATCGAATTTATTTACTATTTTTTTTTGAAAACCTCTCCTTTATTTTTCACGCAAGTTTAAGCCTCTTTATATTTACAGTCCCCAGCGGAGTCGCCACTGTAGCGATACGTGAATTTTTTAAACATCTTTTTGAGTCGCCACCTATATTATTCATTTGGAAATATAGAAAAACCATTTGAAAATAGATTTTGGGTTCGGGGCTTAGGTTAGGGAATGGGAAGGTCAAGGAGCATCCATTCCACCCAATCCGGAGATCGGTCTTGCTAGAAAAAAGAGAGGTTTTCAAAGAAAAGAGACATTTTAAATAATAAATAAAATAAAGATCCATTTAACAAGGTTAAACGGAGTATAGGATCGATTGCTTCGAGACCATCCCCATGATTTGGGGAGGCTCTAGGCTGATCCTAGATTCAATGTATTTATACCACTCTAACAATCAATTAGAAAGGGAAGGGAAGATTACCTTGCGTGAAGTAATTCGGACAGAGTTTCGACTCAAGTTTAGAGTTGAAACTTGACTCGGACAGAGATTCGCCTCAGTCCTTGATTCGAGCTTCGATTTTTGTTTATCAACAAGGTTGACAAACAAACTTTAGGTGATTTTAGGGGTGATTTACAGGAATCTTTCAGTGAGAGAAACCAGTAAATGTGGGGGTTTTGACTTGAAAAGTCTGGGATCCAAAATACAGAAAGTCTTCAGGTATTTATAGGTGTTGGAGAGGTGTTGAAGATGAGATCAAACACCTTGGGAAGGTTCCAGAATTCAAACTTCATTGGATGGCCGGATGGATAAAGTTTTATCCCGAAAGAGGTTGAAACCGACGAGGAAACTACCATCTGCAAGTCTGCAGAATTCCTTTATCTCGCGCAAGACATGCTATTCCGCGCGAGATAAGGCGATGCTGTGGACAATTACGCCATTCCTCGTTATTTCGTATGCAGTTTAGTCCCAAACTGACGATCGTTAGTCAAAACTTAACGAAACATGACGAAATGGTGGATTTCTACTTCTTGACTCAAGGCGAGACTTAGAGTGGTATAAATGTGCTCCGATGGGTTCAGAATGGGGTGTCTATAGGAGGATCAATTAAAGTTGCGATGTTTTTCTTTCACACATAAAGACGCAGCTAAAAATTGGTTCATGAAATTAGAATCAAATAGTATAGACACATGTGAGAAGATGTGTCAAGCTTTTTATGAAAATATTTTATTCTAATCCTTCATTGTATCTCTTGAGACAGAAAACTATAGGGTTTCAGCAAGAACCCGGTGAGGCGTTACATGAAACATGGGAAAGATTTAAAATGTTGTTAGTCCAATGTCCTCACCATGACTTTTCCATGCCCCATTTGAATCAATCTTTTTATGACGGGTTAAGTCAAATGCACCAATACATGGTAGATAATGCCGCGGGAGGGTTAATGGGGGAGAAAACTCCCGAACAAGTAAAAGAAATTTTTTATATGCTAGGTGCTAACTCCCAACAGAAAGGAGTGAGGGGGAAAACAAAGGGGTATGAATTAAGTGTGGTTGATAGGGTAGAAAATAAATTCACCGAATTAGCTAATCATCTTTCCACATTTGCTTCTTTTGTTAATACCGCTCTTGCTAATAAAATTCATGATGTATGTGCTACTTGTGGTTTGAACTCTCATGCTAATAACATGTGCCCATCTAGTGCACAATTTTCTGATTTTATAAAACAGGCACAAGTAGCGAATGGGTATCAACCAAGGCCCCCTCACAACAATCCATACTCCAACACATACAATCAAGGGTGGAGAAATCATCTAAACTTTTCACGAAATAATTATCAACCTCTCCACCCCATTCCACCTCAACCGACTCCCACACAGCCGCAATGTCAAAATAAAAAACATGGGAGAAGTACATGAAGAGGCTAAGATCGTAGCATGCGCAACAATTGGAGAGGCTAAGGTTGGATCAAATCCAACAAGGGAAGACTCGTGAACATGAGTGGCTAATTTTATTGTTCTACGGAATTGAGGTAATGCATATCAATCCTTTATGTCTTAATTAATATTGTGATCAATCAAAGGTTGGGTTCATCAAAAGTAATCCTCATCTAAGTTTTCTAAACTACAATCACATGTGTAGATGTGATTGGTTTTTAAACTAAATTTGTTTGTTTGATTGACGAGTGATTGTTCGATCCATGCAATTCAAACTTTTGAATGAATATAATCTAGGTTTTGACAAGTGATTGCAAATCAAAATTATATGTTCTTAATCCTAGGGTTTAATGGGTTCTTGAATATTAAGTGGATTTGCAGAAAAGCTAATATTTGTATAACACTAAATTGTGAACGTGTGAACGCCCAATTTTACTAAAGAGGATGAACCCCCTACTATGATTGATTGGCATATTGGTGCGATATACATGAATCTCATTCCGTAGATCCTTCTTACTTGGTATTCGGTAATAGTTTACTTCTTTTGTTTGTTTCTTGTTTTAAATATGAATAATAATCAAATTCAAAACCCCTTCTTTTTATTTTTTGTTCAACTGTTGAAAGTCAAGTTGTTGATTAACAAATCCATGTGAATTCGACCCTTGCCAAGTGCATATTACTACTACGATAACTCATGCACTTTCTTGCTATTTTTATAACGAGCGGGATTTCCCCCATCAAAAACGATTAGGCCATAGATTGGTGGCTCTGATGCCTCTATGTTGGCTATTTCCGCTGCTTCTGCATGGGCCCTCTGTCATCTCTTATACAAGGTCCACTATCTCCTATCTTCTACAATGTACACGACTCCATATGCTCGACTCTCTACCTTCTCTCTAGGTCACACGTGAGGGGGCGTGTTAGACACTTATCCCACATCTTATAAAGAGACAAACAGAACCCGTATATATACTAGAGGGGCTACTCCCTTTATCACCATTTGTTTTTAATGTGGAACCTCCAATATATTATGTTACCGGTCCAATACAACCATATGCTCACATTTATCTCTAATTCTAAAAGGATCATATCAAAAGTCATCCATCGTTTTTAGAAAAGAGAAAACATAATTTTAATAAAGAGAATAATCAACTTTAAGAAGAAGAGAAATAGAGTAGATTAAAAAAACAGCGGAATCGAAAGTAATCAAGTCACCATAAAATCGGTTACTATGATACCATATAAAAGATAAAAGAATAACATAAAGAACAAGGGAGAAGAAAGGCACGCAATTGGAGGAATTAATCTAACTTAACAACCGTTAGTCTCATTGTATTTCTTTCACAATATATAAGTACAAGAGTCCTAGAGAGAATCTACTGTACATTTGTGAGTTATACTTAACTAGGGAATGAGATATCTACTTAAATATATAAAATATATACCATATCAATTACACCACAAGATTTGCACGCCACTTTCCCATGATTTCGGCATTATATTGTTTACAAAAAGATTGCGAGTCATTTGGTTGTCGCAAAAGGAACCTTTTGGTTGTCGCAAAAGGATCCTTCAAGTCGCTCCTACCATTTTGTAGGTAGGGGCAAAACTAAATAATGTGACCTAATAACTTTATATAGCTATACACATATATTTATATATTAATAAAAATAGTATTGTATAGTATAATATGATAATGTATATATTTTCATTAGTTGTTCAAACTTTTATAACTTTATTCTATTTTTATTATTTGTTATATTTTTTCTCACTTAATAATGAGGAAAAAAATTAAATTAACATTTACAAATTGAGCACATGTGTGTAAATTAAATATGAAAATATTCATAATTGATATGGTAATGTTATAAATTAAAAAATTACAATGGAATTTTAGAAAAAATATTTTTTGTCTCCAAATTTGAATGATATTTACTGATTAAGCAAGACAAAATTAAAAAAAGAAGTAATATAACAATATGAAAATAAAAAATATGAAACAAAAATTATGTGTGACAAACTTATTTATTTTATTTACTCCAGCAAAAGGGAAATCAAGAGAGATATTATATAAAACTAAAATTTAAATTTGTAATTTATAATTTTATAGATAAATAGCATTGGATTGTAAAATAACATGTTGACCTAAAGTTTAATTTTATAATTTAGAGATAAAATATAAATATTTATAAGAATTGTAAAGACAACTTAGAATTCGGGTCTCAATTATTCGAGTTCAACGTATCTCCTATTTAGTGAGAAAACTACATTTTTCGTATCTCAACTAGTTTAAGTTTTACCTTTTGGTACTTAAACCACTTATTTTTACCTTTCCGTCCTTAATCTATCGGTTTTTGAATTATGTCATCATTCCATTAGCCTGCGGTTCAAAATTTCATTAACCCCATCTGAGTTGGCACCATGTTATAACCTTTTATCCTATATGTAGCTGACTAATCAATTCAAACAGTGGTATGAAATTTTTAATAAATAAGGGGAGGAAAGTGTAAATAACGATACTACAAAACAAAATAAAATTTTAAATTTATAGGACTAAAATAGTAAATTTAATTTTTAAATAATTTAATTTTGAAACAAAATAAAGTAATTTTCATCCATAATAAAATTAATAAATTAAAGTTTCATAATTTTTATAATTTTTGTACATCATTTATCATTTAAAGAGTTAATATTTAAGCATATTTAATAATTAATGTATCAAAAAAAAATATATAAATTCATTTTGTAAGGGAAGAATTACAACATGTTCACCCCTTTTTCAACCTTCTTTCCTTCTCCTCCAACCTTCTTTCTTTCTCTGGCTCCTATCTCCAGCTAAGCCGCCGCCACCACTAAACACCACTGCCATCACCTTTTCCTTCCTTCCAAATTTTACCGCCACTGCCTCTATTCGGATTAAATAAAACATACACACACACACACACATTACACCAGCCCCATCCCAAAACCCCCAAACCTAACCCAGATTCAAGCCCCACTCCCTCCGGCCACTCCAACTACCTCCCAAACCCCTTCCTCCCATGCCATCCACACCTCCGATTTCCTCCCTATTCTAACTTACATCGTCAATTTCAGACCCCATTTGTAATGAAATTTCATATCTGCCATTATAATGAATATGAAACATAGAGGAGGTGTGTGGGGGAGGAACAGGTGGCGTTGCGGTGGAGATGATAGAGAAAGAGAGAGGAGACGTGTGGGGAGGGAGAGTAAACGGCGGTAGTGAATGGGTGGGTTGGAAGGATGGCCGGTGGGGTTGTGGCGGAGAAGAAGATTGGGACGACATGCTTGCTTGATGGGTTTGTTTGCTGGTTTATTTTTTATTTTTTTAGGGTTTTTAAAGTAATTTAAGTAATTAGAGAAGTTATCTTTAAATAATTTAAGTAATTTACTCAAAATTTACACTTTCCTTCCCTTATTTAATTGAAACTTTCATAACATTGTTTGAATTGCTTAGTCATCTCTATAAAGTATAAAAGGTTACAACATGGTGCCAACTCAGATAGGGTTAATGGATTTTTGGACGGCAGACTAACGGAATGATGACGTAATCCAAAAAATAGTAAGTTAAGGATGAAAAGGTAGAAATAATTGATTTAATTACGAAAAGGTAAAACTTAAACTATTTGAGGGACGAAAAAGGAACTTTTCTCCCTATTTAGCTATTTAGCAATTGCTTAATTGCAATCAAATACACACATTACTTATTAAATTATTTTGCACTAATATTTCATATTATTAAAAAAAACTAGGGTACTGGACAAGAAATTTGGGCCCCTGGCGAGGGCCTGAGCGGTCACCCATTCTCATCAGCCCCTTGGGCCGGCTTTGGATCCTTTTATAGGCAACTTCAAAGATAGAACAATGTTGTAATCAGCTTCTTCTTTCACGTCATTATATGCATATACATCCTTCTCCTAAAGAACACGTAGTACATATATTGTAAAAATAGAAACAAATTATGTTGAGAATTCTTACCAATAATGCCCAGGATTCCACGAACTCAGAACATGCAAATGAAGCAAAACAAATGCAAAAAGTTAGTAACAAAATCAGAAGAACAGGAAACTATAAACTACTTGAAAAATAAATAGTAACATAGATAGAAGTAATTAGAGAGTTCGGCTCAGGCCCAAGTATCTGATTTTCTGAAATCCAGTCACAATCCAAGGTCACCGATCCAAGGGTGTTGCTATGAAACCAAGGCAGCAATGCAGTTCCAAAGAAACACCAGTACACAGACCACAAAAACCCCAGCCTAGCCCGGACAGCCTAAACAGAGAAAACCAACGCCCACTCCCAACATTGCCTCGCCAAACAACACACACACACACCTTCAAATCAGGAACCCAAAACACACACCCACAGAGAATTAGAATCAAGCTTAATGTGAGTGAGAGATAACCTAAACAGACTAATAGAGAACAAATCTCAATCTGAATCAAACCCTCAATAATCACAGTAATATACTACTACATTTCTGACCTAATGTAACGCATCTAATGCAACGCCAGAGCTAATGTAACGAGTCTAATGCAACGCCAGAGTTAATGTAACGAGACTAATGCAACGAAAAAGCTAATATAACGGCTAATGCAACGACAGAGCTAATGTAACGCATTTAATGCAATGACAGAGCTAATGTAACGCATCTAATGCAACGCCAGAGCTAATGTAACGAGTCTAATGCAACGACAGAGCTAATGTAACGGCACATTTTGATTAATGCAACGGCTTTGATCTCAGCGTTACATTAGATTTTTTGGCGTTACATTAGATTTTTCAAATGTAACGGCTAAATTACTAATGTAACGCCAAAACCCTTAACCCTAAACCGTAAACCTATACTCCCTCCGTCCCATAGAACTTTACTCCTTTACTGTTGAGAACGGAAAATAAGGAATAATGTTATTAAAGTAGGTGTTGTGAGTGGGAGGAGAGAGAATGAGTGGAGAGAATAGTAAATTTGAAAAGTGTTGTGAGTATGACAAGTGGGTCCCATGAATAAAGAAGTATTAAAAAATTTCCTTTTTAGAAAAATGGGACTTTAAAGTGGGACGTCCAAAATAGTAAAATGGGTAATGTTTTATGGGACAGAGGGAGTATACCTATACCCTATACCCTATACCCTATACCTTATACCCTAACACTATACCCTATACCCTATACCGTATACCATATATACTATATCCTATACCCTATACACTATACACTATATCCTATGACCTATATCTTATACCCTATACCCTATACACTATACTCCCTCCGTCCCGCCCGAAAGGGCACAAATTTCCTTTTTGGGCGTCCCATTTAAAAGGGCACAACCCCAAAAAGGAAAGTTTTTATTATTTTTATACTCTTTCTACCCCACTCATTCTCTCTCCTACTTTACTTTTACGCTCACAACATTCTCTCTCCTAATTATTCCTCCCACTCATTCTCTCTCCTATTTAATTTTTCATACTCACAACATTTAACCTTTTTCTTTTTCTTACATCACTTTCCTTATTCATTTCTTAATTTCCATGCTAGGAGGCAAAATTGCCCTTTCGGGCGGGACGGAGGGAGTATACTATACCCTATACCCTATACATTATACCCTATATCATATACCCTATACACTATCCCCTATAACCTATATCCTATACCCTAAACCATATACCATATAACATATACACTATACCCTATACCCTATAGGGTATACCTATACCCTATAGGGTATAGGGTATAAGGTATAGGGTATAAGGTATAGGGTATACCCTACACCCTATGCCCTATACACTATATCCTATAAGGTTTAGGGTATACTCTATACCTTATACCCTATATCATATACTTATGCTCCTATCTGGCATATCCTATACCCTATACCTTATGCCCTATACACTATACCCAATAACCTATATCCTATACCATATACCCTATAACCTATACTATATACCCTATACACTATACTCTATACCTTATAGGGTATAGGGTATAAGGTATGGGGTATAGGGTATAAGGTATAGGGTATACCCTATAGGATATAGGGTATAGGGTATAAGGTATAGGGCATAGGGCATATGGTATAGGGTGTACCCTATAGGGTATAGGGTATACCCTATAGGGTATAGGATATAGGGTATAGGGTATACCCTATAGGGTACAGGGTATAGGGTATACCTATACCCTATACCCTGTACCCTATACCCTATATCATATACCATATACCTTGTACCCTATACCCTGTACCCTATAGGGCACAGGGTATAGGGTATACCCTATAGGGTATAGGTATAGGGCATAGGGTATAGGGTATAGGGTATAGGGTATACCCTATATGGTATAGGGCATAAAGTATATGGTATACCCTATAGGGTATAGGGTATAGGATATAGAGTGTAGGGTATAGGGTATAAGATATAGGGTATACCCTATAGGGTATAGGGTATAAGGTATAGGGTATACCCTATAGGGTATAGGGTATTATAGTATATAGAGTATAGGGTATAGAGTATATGATTTAGGGTATATGAGGTTTAGGGTATGAGGGTATATTAATAAGTATTATTAATATTTTAAAAGTATAATTATTTTTTTAAAATTTATTTTTTAATTGAGATAAATATTTTAAACATTTTTTTGGTAAGGAAGTTTTTTTAAAAAAAATTATATAAAATAAGTTAGAAATTAACTGAATATTTCTATCTATTATTACTTAGGTATATTAATATTTCTTAGAAGTTTAAATTATTAAATTAATGAGTATTATTATTAATTAATAACATTATTATTATTATTATTAACTATATAATAATAACTATTAATATATTCAATTATTCAATTGAATAATTAACAATAGCATCATTATTAGTATTATTATTAAGTATTATTACTAATAATTTTTAAAGAAATAAAAGTATATAATATAAAAACATTTACTTTTTTGATATTATGTATTATTACTAGTTATTATTAATATTATTATTAAGTATTATTATTAATTACTCCCTCTGTCCCGGTCGAAAAGGCACAAATTTCCTTTTTAGGTGTCCCATTTAAAAAAGCACAGTCCCAAAAAGGAAAGTTTTTATTACTATTCCACCCACTCATTCTCTCTCCTAGTTTACTTTTACACTCACAACATTCTCTTTCCTAACTATTCCTCCCACTCATTCTCTCTCCTATTTAATTTTTCATGCTCACAACATTTAAACTTTTTCTCTTTCCTACATCACTTTCCTTAATTTGCGTGCGAGGTTGATTTTTTGCCTTTTGGGCTGGGACGGAGGGAGTATATAATAAAAATTATAAATTCAATTATTTAATTGAATAATTAACAATATGATCTGTTGGGGACGGATTTTTCACTATATGTATATGATTGGCATCTTAAGCAGGTCAACATATCAAGACGCCTCAGTATCCTGATCTCTACAACTTGACCTCTACAACTTGACCTCCACAACTTGGTCCACAACTTGGACCGACATCTTGGCTCAACGTCTTCATCAACATCCTGAAGCTGGAACAACTTGGGAGCAGTTTTACGGTTCCTATTTTCTAGGAGATACTTGTGCACTCATAGAAGACCAATTCAACCATGATTTTTCCACCATCAGCAGTTATGCCCAGAATTTTCTCCTCAAGTAACTCCATTATGCCTAGTTTTTAGGGATTTTTGGTTATTATCTTTTTATTTTACCTTTATTATAAATAGGGGTATGGAGATTAGGAAGAAACACATGTATTCACTCACTCACGATCACTCTTGTAATTCTCTCCGTACTTCCGAGCTTGTAATTCACCGATCATAGTAAAACTTTGGTCAAGGTAGGTCTTCCAAAACCTCCCGAGGTTTTATGCCGGCGAACAATTTGTTCAAGGGCTTTCCTCGTTAAAATTCCTTTGTTCGTTGATTATCACATACACAAATCTATATTCCATTGCACCCAATTCTTTCCTTGAAATATTTGGTTATTTACAATCACTTGTCGAAATTTGACCAAAACAATTTGGCGCCGTCTGTGGGAACTTTGGTTTTTTAGATTTGTTTAGAACATCAAAATGATCAATCCAACTTCCGGTCAGGTAACCTCAGTAACCTCCGCAGCTGGGGGCAGGGCGACAGGGGGGCAGCAAGATGCACCTCGAGAAATGACCGCGTCTGAAATCAATCTTGGCTTCGTGACCAATATGGCAACCATGTTGAATGAACTGAATAAGCGAATGGATGCTCAGCAGGATACCAATACTATGATTTTTAATGCAATTGAGAATCTGCGAAAAGGGAATCAAGTTGAGCCTCAAGTTGTAACTCCATTATCGCCTTTATTTCCTAGAACTCTTTTTGGTGCAGGTACTGGGGGCAATCTTGGAGACATCCCCATGGCGAGTGCAAAGATGCATCGATAGTACAACCGTGACAACTAGTCAAGTTGCCCAACATGGTCACACCTTCCCATTCGGCCCAACTCCGTGCCAACATCTTGCTATACTTATGCCACTCCGTCTTCAGGACAAACAGGGAGTTTTTATAATGCATTTGATCACTCTGCTTCTCAATTTTATGCTAACATTTTTGCAGAAAGTCAAGTTGCTAGCGAGTTGCAGCAGATCAAAGAGATGATTAGGAATGTGCCTGGAGTTACCTTGCCTTATCATCGAAGCTTCTCCAACTTGTTATAATGAGTCTCGCTTTGTTCCAAAGAATAGCCAACATGGAGATCCCGAAGAGATTTGCAGTGCTCCCACATGAAGAAGTACGATGGGAGCACAGATCCAGGAGAGCATGTGTTACTATACCAAGAATTAATGGACATTATCGGCATTCCTTCAATCTTCAAAGAGGCCTGTCTTTGTAGGGGCTTTGGTTCCACCTTTGTCCTGGACCAGCTTTGAAATGGCTAACCGGCCTATCTCTAAACTCTATATCATCTTATTCTCAATTAGTCAATATGTTTGTGAATCAATTTTCATGTAATAGATCTTTTGAGAAACTAACTAGTGACCTCTACAGGGTGGTGCAATAACCTGACGAAAGCTTGAAAGACTATTTAAACAAAGTTCAATAAAGAGGCGGTGACTATCCCCAACTTGAACATGTCCACACCCACCGAGGCATTCAGATTGGGCTTGAAGAAGGGATCACCTTATTATGACGAATTGGTCATGACTCCATGCAAAGAGACTTGAAGATGTCCTGGACGAGAGCCGTTAAATTCATCGACCGGAAGAAGATAAGCTCATAGTCCTAAAATAACCACAATGAGGTTGACAAAATAAGAAAAAGATGACCGCCTATCTTCAACATGTCGAAATGTTAGCAAACAGGACCTCAAGTTGTATTTCATGTAAGTTGTCATTTTTTCATAAAAGCAAACTCCGAAAACAGGTATGATTTAAATTTTGTCAAGTCATTTATTTATGTTTGTCAATTCTTATGTTATGCTAAATATTCTTATCGACTTAAGCATCGGAAGGGTAAAGCTAACACCCAATCCTAACATGAATTTGTTTTGCAAGGTATACAACTTGAACAAACAGTAGGCTCAACATGTTGACACGCCGGTCACGGCCTGATACATGTTGAGACCTAAGCTGAGTAGGCTCAACATGTTGACACGCCGCACGGGCCGATACATGTTGAGACCTAAGCTGGAAGGAGGCTCAACATGTTGACACGCCGCACGGGCCGATACATGTTGAGACCTAAGCCGGAGCGTGCTCAACATGTTGACACGCCGCACGGCCGATACATGTTGAAACCTAGCTGGAGCAGGTCAAACATGTTGACACACCCACGGCCGATACATGTTTGAACCTGGGAAGAAAGGCTCAACATGTTGACACGCCGCACGGGCCGATACATGTTGAGACCCAGCCGGAGCAGGTCAAACATGTTGACACGCCAGGACGGCTAATACATGTTTGGACCTGAAGAAGAATTTCAACATGTTGACACGCCAGTACGGCTGATACATGTTGAAACTTTAGCTGGAGAGGGATAGAACATGTTGACACGCCAGGACGGCTGATACTTGTTCTATTTCTTCAAACGAATTAAGGTTTTGACACCTTCGCCTGGGCGCACGTTTTCACACTTATTCAAGTTGTGGACTATTGGTTGTAACATTTTCATGTTACCAAACGAATTAAGGTTTCGACACCTTCGCCTGGGTGCACGTTTTCACACTTATTCAAGTTGTGAACTATTGGTTGTAACATTTTCATGTTACCTACGGTTTATAACATTTACATGTTATCTAAAGAACAAACAAAGTGTCTCTCAAAGACATGCCAAATCAAATATAAAAATTTTGAGGACCAACCCTCATCTAACATTCCAAATTTCAAACACCTTAACTAATATTTCTTAAAGCTTTATCTTGGTTTCTATCAAGGACTTAGAAGCATCATTCAAGGCGTTCGACAACTCTTTGGCGTAATCAACCGCTTCCTTAATGTCGATGGGGAGAGTAGCAGTTTTAAAATTCCTTGAATCTCCAAGTTTTCTCCGATTCAAGAAATTTTGGGGGCAATTGTTGGGGACGGATTTTTCACTATATGTATATGGTTGGCATCTTAAGCAGGTCAACATATCAAGACGCCTCAGTATCCTGATCTCTACAACTTGACCTCTACAACTTGACCTCCACAACTTGGTCCACAACTTGGACCGACATCTTGGCTCAACGTCTTCATCAACATCCTGAAGCTGGAACAACTTGGGAGCAGTTTTACGGTTCCTATTTTCTAGGAGATACTTGTGCACTCATAGAAGACCAATTCAACCATGATTTTTCCACCATCAGCAGTTATGCCCAGAATTTTCTCCTCAAGTAACTCCATTATGCCTAGTTTTTAGGGATTTTTGGTTATTATCTTTTTATTTTACCTTTATTATAAATAGGGGTATGGAGATTAGGAAGAAACACATGTATTCACTCACTCACGATCACTCTTGTAATTCTCTCCGTACTTCCGAGCTTGTAATTCACCGATCATAGTAAAACTTTGGTCAAGGTAGGTCTTCCAAAACCTCCCGAGGTTTTATGCCGGCGAACAATTTGTTCAAGGGCTTTCCTCGTTAAAATTCCTTTGTTCGTTGATTATCACATACACAAATCTATATTCCATTGCACCCAATTCTTTCCTTGAAATATTTGGTTATTTACAATCACTTGTCGAAATTTGACCAAAACATGATCCATGTGGTTATTTGAGACCCAATAAAACAATGCCACGTGGCATTGTTTTATTGGGTCTCAAATAATCACGCGGATCATGAACTAAACCAAATTCAACCATTCACACATTCAATCCAATGGTCCACATTTCTTCTAAACAAAACCAAATTATGTCTCCCTATTTCTCTCCTCATTTCTCTCTCTTTATTTTTCAGTTTATGAAAATTAACAAACCTATTTCTCTCTCTCTCGCTTGCTACCCACACATGGCAATCAATTCCAGAATTTTCTCGGAGCTCCGGTGGCCGGAAAATACTCGTTTTGGCACTCTGCCGCTTTCCCTGCTGCTGAAACCCAAGTTATTGTAGAAGTTGTGCTTGAATCACCCTCCGGCGTCTCCTTCGGCCTCCGCCGTCACCCTCCGGCGCCACCAATGCCACATCACTTTCGCCCTCCGTCACTCTCTCTCTTTCTCCATTTTCTTCGCCTCCTTCCTAAGCCTTCACAGATCTTATCAGTGGAGCCTTTCCCAGTATTACACCTAGATGAAGATTTTTATGTTTTTTAGGGTTTTGAAACCTAGCTCGTTGAAACGGCCGTGAGTTTGAAATTTGAAACGGCAGTGACCTTATCAGTGGAGCCTTTCCCAGTATTACACCTAGATGAAGATTTTTACTATGTGTTTTTGTGTTTATATGCAGAAGAGATTTCATTTTTGTACAGTCCATGTATGAGTAGTTTAAATGTTGTTTGTAGAAAACCACATACTTAATTATATATTTAAATTACAATAACACAGTCAATAATTTTAGTGTAACTATCCGTTGTTGAATGCCCTGTGTGGATTTGTTATATCTTCAAATATGAATGCCAAAAAGAAATTCAAAATGAATTTCATTAAATGGGTCATAATTATTACTCCCTCCCAAAATGAATATATATATATATATATATATATATATATTGAAAAAAGAAAATTAAAAAAATTAATAAAATTGTGAAATTATGTAATAAATTTTAGGTATTCATCTACTTTTTGGCGTTACATTAGGTATTCAACTACTTTTTAAATTGGCGTTGCATTAGGTGCTCATCTACTTTTTGGCGTTGCATTAGGTGTTCATATAGTTTTAAAATTGGCGTTGCATCAGGTATTCACCTGATGCAACTTCAAAGCTCTGGCGTTACATTAGCTTACTATGTCGTTGCATTAGACCTAATGCAACGCAAGAGAATGCAACGGCCATTTGGCGTTACATTATGCCTAATGTAACAGTTTTTGGGCCCTAATGCAACGAAAATTGGCGTTACATTAGGTCATAAATGTAGTAGTGATACCAGCAAGAATACTCTCAAACTTTAGGAAATCAATTTAGGGTTTTCCCAAAACTTGTTATTCTCATTGATGAACTTTTGAATATATATGGGTTACAATCAAAATAAGGAAAAGAGTTCTATTCTCATAAGGAGAATCAATTACTAAACAAAAGCCAAACAAAATTAGGAAACTAGGAAACTTGCATACGCCAAATTTACGTGCCTGGGCAGTCGCCCAATTGGCCTGGGCGGTTGCCCACTTGAACATTCGAATCCGTGTTATTGAGAGTTGGGGCTGGGCGGTCGCCCAGCAGCTCGGGCGGTCGCCCACTTGACCTGGGCGGTCGCCCACATGTACAGTCGGTTCTTCACACCATCCCTCAAGTTGAGCATGGGGATTAAGAATGCCCAACTTGGTAACGAGCAAATCAAACTGTTGCTTTCGAAGTGCTTTAGTAAAAATATCTGCCAGCTGCGTTTTGGTAGGAACATAGGAAGGAGAGATAAGGCAATCTGAACTGGCATCGCCAACAAAGTGGCAATCTATTTCAATGTTCTTTGTTCGTTCATGAAATGCAGGATTCTTAGCGATGTCTAGAGCTGGCTGGCTATCGCAAAAGATATTAATTGCCTTGGGATGATGAACACCAAGGCTCAATAGTAAGCCTTTCAACCATTTCAATTCACAAGTAAGAGCCGCCATAGAACGGTATTTGGCCTCGGCAGACGAACGAGACACAGTAGTTTGTTTCTTCATCTTCCAAGATATCGGAGAATGACCAAGAAACACGAGCCACCCAAAAAGAGAGCGTCGAGTAATAGGACAAGCGGCCCAGTATGAATCACACCATCCTTGTAGTGTGAGCTCACTATCAGCACGAAGGAGAATACCCTGACCAGGTGTGCTTTTGAGATAACGCACAACCCGTAATGTCGCATCCCAATATTCCTTGCGAGGCTCCTTCATAAATTGCAGTAGAATATGAACAGAATATGCCAAATCTGGTCAGGTGACTGCTAGGTAAATAAGACGGCCAACCAATCGTCTATAGCGTTCTGGGTCATCCAAAAGATCACATGTGGCAAGACCAAGTTTATAATTGGGTTCAATAGGAAAGTCGGATGGCTTTGCACCCAATAGCCCAACCTCGGATATAATGTCTAAGGTATACTTACGTTGGCACAAGAATAGACCAGAGGAGCTACGAGCAACTTCAATACCCAAGAAATACTTTAGGGAGCCAAGATCTTTCATCTTGAAACATTCGCTTTCAGGTACTTTTTGAAAGATTGTAAGGCGGCGGAATCGTTCCCAGTGATAATAAGATCATCAACATATACAAGTATATTCATATGAATTGTACCTTTCATGAATGTGAAAAGAGAATAATCAGAATAAGACTGCAAGAATCCATAGTGTTTTAAGGAAGCTACCAGTTTAGCGAACCAACAATGCGGAGCCTTTTTTAGGCCATAAAGAGATTTTGCAAAGGCGACAAACCATATTAGGCTGAGAGGCATGAAAACCCGGGGGAGGTTTCATGTAGAGCTCTTCCTGAAGGTCACCATGCAGGAAAGCATTATGTACATCCATATGATGCAGTTCCCAATTCTTTGAGGCAGCAGTAGTAAGAAAGGCTCGAACGGTGACCATTTTGGCCACCGAAGCAAAAGTTTCATTGTAATTAATCCCTTCTTTCTGATGATTGCCAAGGACCACCAATCGGGATTTAAGCCTTTCAATAGTACCATCAGACTTATACTTAATCCGATAAACCCATTGGCTACCTAAAGCACGCTTACCAGAAGGTAGAGGAACCATAGTCCATGTGTCATTATCTTCTAAGGCACGAATTTCATCCTGCATAGATGCCTTCCATCCATCCTGTGACATTGCCTCACGAAAGGTCCTATGTCGCGCCCCGAACCGGTGACCTATTTGGCCCCACGTTCGGGACACGCTCGGAAGACTTCAAAATCCTTTTTAAAGACTTTTGAAATGCCCTTTCTTAAAATTTTGAATATACAGAACCTGCTTCAACTTAAAACTTTTCTATACTAATTTCAAATAACCATATCAACTTACAATCCACACACCGCATTTACAAATCATTTATAACCTTAGAAACATGGTTCCAAACTTACTCTTCTTACTTATCATATTTACAATCACTAACATTACCCAATTTAATGATGTAAAGTCTAAATCTAAGTTATACTACCCCATTGGTAATACATTTACATAATGCAACCAATTCACTATATTTTCCCAAGTTACATACCCAACTCGACGTCCTCCTCGAGCCCAACGCAGCACAATCTTTGGCTCACCCTGGTCTAAGAAAACAGTAAAAGGATGGGGTGAGATAAAATCTCAGCAAGTTATTATATATGCAGCAATATGATATGCAATCACAACAGGAAAGCATATAACAACATCTCATCATATATATATCACATTATTATCAATACAAAGAAAGATATATAAATAAACACATAAGTGTAATACTGTAACACTGAGAAGGATACTGAGCCAAGGTTTAATCCTCAAAAAGATATCACGATCCGAGCATCATCATCCGCTGAAGAGACGGTTCCGGAACCAATCATAGTAACAACAATAAACAGGACTATGACACAAAGTCATATCCTAAATAGTGCAACTAGACTACTTCTTGAGCTAGTCCACTACTCCCAAACCATGGCCTATGGCTGGGCAAATAGGGAACCAGAGTACGGACTATAACGAACTCGGCTCGGGTGCCATTATAGTCCCGTAACCTTTGCCCAATTCAAGCACCATCTCGGACTTGAATCAAAGCACAGTACTAAATACTTGCTTACAATCTCCGATGGTTCCAAAGTAGGGAACCATACCCATATAACATATCACAATGATACAATTGATAACAAGTATCCAAACAGTAGCACTAAGGCTAAACAATCCTTGAATCAATTCAACTTAGGATTCCAAAGTAGGGAACCCTAATCAAACACATCATAAAGATGTCAACAATTATCAAAAGTGCAACACATATTGTCTACACCTTTATAATAACATTCAAGGATGTATCAACAATCATAAACTATGTATATGAAATCAAGTAAGGCACAACATATAACCAACAAGCCCTACATGTTCAATATACAACAATTAATAATCTCTATAAAGGTTCAAGATCAAATTACCAACTTTGGATAACTTTGGTTAAGTTGCAAATCAAGCCTGCCACTCATTTTCCGAACAATATTTAAACTACTTCCACAAATCCAATTTGATCAAGTAAGACATCATTGGGTAGCTAAAATGTTGTACTTCAATTATAGTTAAAGAGTGTTCAAGTTGGTTCTTATTTGGATAGGTTTCCAAGCCCTTAAAGTTGATGTAGAATTTTCAGTGAAGGGCACGACTCGTGCTCTATGGCACGACTCGTGCCTTTTTCCTCCCATTCTGATCAGAACGACTTAGACAATTCTCATGACTCATTGTCACGAATGGCCAAAGGGCACGACTCGTGCCCCTTGGCACGACTCGTGCCAAGGCTGAAATCAGGCACCGGGAATCCCAGAATGTTGTTAGCAGAATAACCAAAAATCCAATTGTACACTTTTACTCTGTTTTCCCAAGAGTCTAAACAAGTATGCAATTGACCAAAACCAGTCCCAAACCTTTAGCTTATGCCGACGTCAACAAAGTCGTTCTTATTCTAGAATTAGGAATCATTAGATATCCTTAAGAACTTAGGATCACCATTATACATTTTCATTACTCATACAACATTTAACTATCATATAATCCATTCATTCAATGGGAATAAAGTCCACTATTCTTATTTTAAAATGTATCACATAAAGGATATCAAGCAAGTTAGGTTTCACGGAATCAAGTATTCCAACCTACTTTAACCAAGTATTTAACTATCTTCCAAATATCACAATTGATAAGTAAATACATCCATTTGTATCTCATATGTAGTACTTGGATTATAGTGCTCAATAGAGTAAAATATATGTTAAATAGTTAGCCTTACATTGCTTGAAAAATGATGCAGCACAACAGGGCAGTACACACAAAGAACATGTTTGCAGAGCATTCTAGCTTGGTAATTTCACAAAACACCCAAAATGACTTTTGAAGTAAATATGGTTATCAAGAAGCACACAAAATTTCAAGTCCTACGGATGAGTTTTGAGGGGTCAAATGATCTCTAACATTTCAGATTCAAAACAGAGGTTTTAACAATCTGGACATAAAGTCTTTAAAGTAAAAATAGAAAGAGGGTCTTTCATTGGTCCAAAAAATCCAAAAGAGGCATGCTTGCTTTCCTTTATAAGTTAGCTTCCATATAAACTTGAAATCATCCAAATAGGACCAGATTTGAGAGATATAATGAGAAAACAAGTCATTAGGGTCAAAACAGTGCATGCATGGACAGCAGCAGAACATGCTAGAAACCAGCTCCAAAACATAACTTTGACATGGATTTAAGACATGAAACTTGGCATACATATATCCTAACATGTTGTTAAGATGCTAGTACCTTTATTTACCACTAAACAGCAGCAAAAACCTGGATAGAAGTGTGATTCCCAAAAGTGGACAGATTGTGTACTTTGAAGAACAAAGCCATTTCATCCAACAAACCATTTTCCTACATTTTAGACTCAAAGAACCATCTTACCAACATTCCATTCAACATTTCTAATTCAATCCAAACTATATACCATCACTCACTTATTCTTCTCCAAAACCTTAATCCAATTCATTCCAAAATCAAAAGAAAATGTTACAAACTAACATACAACAATTTATACCTCAAGCCTTTCATACTAAGCTAATAACACCATATTCACATAATGCAACTCACCATAAAACATTTCAACCCAAGTAAAATGTACTAACCCCATATACAACACTTCCATATTTAACCCAAGACCATTTTAATTCATTACCAATTCATTTCAACTTATTCTAACTCCAAGTAAAATATAACCAAAGTAACATACAACAATTATAACATAAATCTTAAATTGTTCCTATCCTTTCACCTTAACAAAAACACCCTAATCAACCTAGTTCATCTCATTCTACTAAAATTCCAACTCAAAGAAAATATTCCAAAATATCTAGAACCATTTATACAACAATAATATCAACTCTAAACATGGAATGAGCTATAATTAAAGGAAACCATAATAACGTATAACATTTATATCCTTACTTCATTTTAGTCATCCCAAAACCTATTTTCCATTCATTCCCAATCAACCAAATACCATTTCTACAATTCCAAGCTCAAGGAAAAATGACCAAATGATACATGCAACATGGATACATCATACTTTACAACTCAAGCATCATATGAGCATACATAGAAGAAAAATATAATAACTTACAAAAATACTTCGAAATTAAGAAGAGCTTTAATCGGCTAGATGCGATCCCCTCGGCTTCCCGAACATTTTGGTGAAGACGGATCGAAAAACGGACAATTATTGAATTTAGGAGGAATTTAGTTGAACAGTATAAACCGAGATACGAACATGGGCTTGCTCAAGCTGGGCCCAAAAGGATTGGGCCACAAACATAATCCAATAATACAAGTGTTATGGCCGAAGAACATCTTCCCCGTATGCCGAGGAACATTCTCCTCGGCCTTAAACCAATGATGGACTCTGCATATTTAGCTCACCAAGCTCCGAAGTGTTACAAGTGACGAGGAAAGAAATGTTCTCACCTCGGCATTATCATCAAATGACGAGGAGAGAGAATTGTTCATCCCGGCATATTCCTTTGCATGCCAATCACCAAATGACGAGGAAGCAGAATCATTCACCTCGGCCTACTTGCCAAGGCCGAGATAAAACATTTATGTTCCTCGGCGTTCCGGCTAGCAGATTACACAGTCCTTATCAAACAAGGATTCTACAGTCATGATCCAATCAGGATTACAATTACCAACACCAATTCAAGTCAAAAAATGACTCCTTAACAGATATAATTCTTTTAGGATTATATCTTATCTCTTTACAAGTTCACTCCAACATGGATTCTATCTATCCATCCCTATAAATACAAGCCCCATGGCTCATTATTTGGTACGTTACTTTTTACAATACAGAAACTCTGTCAATTTAGTTTCTCATATACAAACCGGGAACTTACTCTCACGCCGAAGGGCCTTTAGCCGGATCCGCCCCGGCTTAGTTTACGTGTTTTCTCTTATTTTCAGGCCTTGCAATCACCGGAGCATTCATCGCTTGGATTTGGGCTGATTTGACGATTTTGGCATCATCAATTGGTTCCATTGCCGGGAACTCGATTCAAACACCCTTTGTTTGGCCTGAAAAAGTCGCCTGAAGCGTGTTTTCTGCCGGAAATTTTCTAGTTTGAACGGAAATTTCTGGGCCGTTTTTAGCTCTGTTTTGATTTGGCCGGAATCTGCAAATTTCAGCCGGAATTTGCCCCGATTTGGTTGAAATCGTTTTAGCGTTGGAATTTTGTCCCAATTTTGACCGAAAAATTTGGTATTGTCAAAGTTGCCAAATTGCAGTTTCTTAGTTTGCGTCAAATTCTGCTCCGAATTTGATTGGAAATTGTGATTTTTTGGGAAATTTGCACTTGATAATTTGTTGTTGATTCGCAAAATTACTACTTTATGAAATAAAACCTAAGTATTATAATTTGAAGCAAGAAGGAACAAAGGAGTAAATTTCTGTCTGAGGATTTCTCTCTTCTCTAATTCCCTTTTCCAAGCAAAAAGTAAGAAGAGGAGGATAATGACTAAGTTCTTAATTTGTGATATTAAAATATGGCTTGAGTCATCCAACCTTGAGAATTAAAATCACAATTAACCTACACCTCATCCTAGGCCACGTGAGCAATTAACTTGCTATCAATTTATCTTCATGTAACAAACACAAAGTGGCCAAATTACTATTGTACCCTTATAATCCCTCCGTTCCATAATAAAATGTTAATTACCCAAAATTATTACTTTACTCTGTCTCATAATAAAATGTTAATTACCCAAAATTACTACTTTAGCTTCACAACTCTTATTAGTTTCAATTAGTCATTAAATAAATTAAAATTAATTTATTAACATACTTAAAATATCAAATAATTTATTAAAATATTAACACTAATACATAATACTCACACATATAATGAAATGCATGAAATGAGGTGCGGAAAACAATACATACACGTGCTCCACATGTGATTAAACAAGTACCTAGGGTTCGGGTCGTTACATCCTAGGCTCTTTAGCCAAAGTAATAGATGCAAGGAAGTTACGATATTTCACAGAAAAACTGTAGTGAGCTATAGGATAAGGAGTACCTGAGGAGCCGACTGGAGTAGAGTGCGCGGGGGATGGACTAGTAGGAGCAATAGTATGAGCAATGTAGTCTCGAAGGAGAACAGATAGAACTTTTGTACGCAAGTCCCTCCCTAAAGCTTCTGGATCAACATGAGAAGAATCTGTCATAGAAGCAGATGGTACGGCTGCTGAAGTAGGGTCAGTAGAAACTATAGGAACAGGCTCAGAATTATCTTCAGGTACCATTGGTAAAGAAGCAGAGGCAATATCTTCCACATCCGGATAATCAAAAAAGCCGAAATCAGCCTCTTGGTTAATGAGCTCAACTGAATCTGGGACATGGGGTACCGAATTTGAATCACTGTAAGGAAAAACTGTCTCAAAAAACTTTCCATCCCGAGAGACAAAAAATTTCTTTGTCTCTTGATCAAACAATTTCCACCCCTTTTTGCCTAGAGGATAGCCCACAAAGATACATTTTTGGCTACGACTGGCAAATTTATCTCCTTTGGCCTTCTGATTATGGGCATAACAGAAAGAACCAAAGACACGGAGAGAGTCAAAGAAAGGCAATTTTTCGAACAAAACCTCATAGGGAGTATTATTACCTAAGAGGGGAGTAGGAGTCCGGTTAATCAAATGAATAGCAATGGGAACTGCTTTACCCCAAAAGAAAATAGGTAAATGAGCCTGAAATCGAAGCGCTCTAGTAACATTCAGAATATGACGATGCTTCTGCTCGACTCTACCATTTTGTTGTGGGGTACTGTAAGTACGCCAATCCAATTCGCAACATTTCTAGATGCATTTTAATATGATAAAATTGCATTAAGGGGCGTTTTGGTAAATTCCCGGTCTATACCGAGACATCTGGAAACATTCCATAAGTTTCTTGCGAAGGAAGTACTTGTTAGTACTTTGCTCATGCCAAAGGACCTAAAGGGAATAAATCTGTTTTGGACCTTTTGGGTATTATTCCAGAATGTTCCAGAACCAGATTTGGCGCCAAAAACGGTTAGTGACACTTTGTGTCACGCGACAACTCGAGGCCTTGGAAAGTGGTTACAGAATGTCGTGCGACAGAATGTGACCATGATCTGTAGCTATAAATAAGACCCTCCCCCTCTCAGAAATGGATCCCTTTTCGACCTCCCAAAGTCACTCTGCCAAAATTAATTTAGAAACGTACCTCTCTCCTCCTTCCACCCAAAACCTACACCAATTCCTCTCCAATTCAACCCTCTCACCCAATTCACTCCTCTCCCTCACATACACCCACATACCAACTGAAAATCCAAGCTCAGATGTTCCTCCTACACACCAATTCACGTATTGTAGCTGAATTGAAGGCCATTGCACCTGACTTGGTGTAGTGGTGGTGGATATACAAGGGTAACACCTCCTTCCCTTTCTCTATCATAATTTGTCAATTCCCATAATTCCTACTCTTCCACTTGATAATTAATCTCCATCTGCACTGATTATCAAGTGATAATCGCCATCTCTCTGTTTAAAGTTGTTTTGCTTGAATTAATTGGTTGTTTATGATGTGATTTCATTGGATTGGTTGTTTATTGACCAAGGGAGTGTGGATCTCCCCATATCCACATCCCCTTGGTCAATTCATTGTGAATCAGTTGGTTTCTGAGTTGTTTAGATGGTGTGGTTTGCTTTAAATTGGTCTCTGTTGATTCTTGTTGCAATATGTCAGATCTCAGCATATAGACAATCTGTGTCACGCGACACATCGGGCTAAGTGTGTCCTGTGTCACGCGACACATTGTGTCCATATGCAGAGATCATCCTTCAGTTGTAAGTTGTGTCATTCAGTGTGTTTGTCACTCATTTGAGGTAACTGTGCTGCTTTTGATGTTCAAATCCATTCTGTAATTGTGCTTTGTGTTCTTGGGATTGCTGTAATCTGGGTGTTGTGAAGTCCTTGCAAGGTGATCATTGGTGTCACGCGACACAACCTACCTCCTAGGTCCTGTGTCACGCAACACAAGTGGTCCTTTGCAGAAGGATTAGTTTCAATTGTAATCTGTTCTCCTTGCTGTAATGGGATGTGGCCTCCCTGATCAATTGTTCTACAAGTTGAAATAATCTCATTCTTATAATAAAATTCATGTTTTACCGCACTTGCCTATTATCATTGTTTGCACATATTTTGACTTATTTGGATGTCTAATTAGATAGACTCGTCTACGAGCGAGGCGTGTTGGGTGAAATCTCGGTTCTTCCCAACACGTAACCTGACCCCCGAACCCATTTCTCTTTCGAAAGGTTTTTCAAAGTGTACCTTAAAACATGGCGTGGCGACTCCTAACATTTTCCATTGAAAACTGAATTTTCGGGCGAGCGCACATTCAGTGGCTGTAGACACCCCATTCTGAACACATCGGATCATACTTATACCACTCTAAGTCTCGCTTTGAGTCAAGAACTAGAAATCTACCATTTCGTCATGTTTCGTTAAGTTTTGACTAACCACCGTTAGTTTGGGACTAAACTGCATACGAGATAACGAGGAAAGGATAAAACTGTCCACAGGAGCAATATCTCGCCGCGAGATGGCGTGTCTCGCGCGAGATATCCCCCCTCTGCAGATTGCAGACGACAGTTTCCTCGTCGATTTCAACCTCTTTCCGGGATAAAACTTTATCCCTCCGGCCAACCAATAGGATTTGGAGTCTAGAACCATCTGATAGGGTTTTACCTCTCCACTTCTTCCTATCCATTCCCTATAAATACTTGGTGACTTCCAAGGATCAGAGGGCGAATTTTCACAACACACACACATTTTGTTGGCTTCTTTCCCTGAAGGAATCCTACAAAATCACCCTAAAAACTCACCTCATAGTTTGTTTGTCAACCTTGTTGATAAACAAACATCAAGCTCCAAGTCAAGGACCGAGGCGAAGCTCTGTCCGTGTCAAGAGTCGATTCTAAACTTGAGTCGAAACTCTGCCCAAATCACCTCACGCAAGGTAACCCCTAAATCCCTTTCTAATTGATTGTTAGAGTGGTATAAGTCCATAGAATCTAGGATCGGCCTAGAGCCTCTCCACATCATGGAGACGGTCTCGAAGCAATCGATCCTACATTCCGTTTAACCCCGTTAAATGGACCTTTGTTTATAATATTTAAAATCGTTTTTCTTTTCTTTTGAAAACCTCTCTTTTCTTTAGCAAGACCAATCTCCGGATTGGGTGAAATGGATGCTCCTTGACCTACCCATTTCATAACCTAAGCCCCGAACCCAAATCTCTTTCAAAATGGTTTTCCTATTTTCTCCAATCGAATAATATAGGTGGCGACTCAAAACAAAAAGATAAAATTCTTTTTCCTCACAACGCTACAGTGGCGACTCTGCTGGGGATACACTTAGGAAAACCTGTTTTTCAAATTTAAGAAGGTCATGCTTTCGTTCACTTAGACATCCAATGTATTCATCCTATGTGCATCATTGATGATCTTGTGCGGTACATGCATTTTTATGAGATTTTATGACTTGTGTGCCTGTTGTATGCTTCTTGTGGCTATTGTGTTGTGCTTTGTTGTGTTGCCTTGTTCCTTGCCGAAGAGAAGCAGGGGCTGATTTCATTTGCGGGGTTCTGGTTCAGTAACTGATCAAGTCGTGCGACAGCTTTGTGCTATGCTGTCCTGTGTCACGCGACATGAATGGTCACTGAACATGTCTCAGATGCTGGTTTCATGAGGGCAGTCCCTTGAATCAAATTGCTCAGTTGATTGCTGTTTCCCCTTGTTCCTTGTGAGAGTGTGTGTGTTTTATCTTTTTCTTTTTTAAAATAAAATAATAAAATAATAAAAAAAATTCGTTTTTCTTAAATAAAAGAATATAGTCATCCGCACACTACACCACATAGATCTAGAGCCCTCGGATGCGATTGACGGCATCGCGGACGGTGATGTATGTCGCCTACTGTAAGTACCCCAATCTGGATCACCATCTTCCGAGCACATAGAAAACACCGCAGACTCACAAACACAGTCTCGAAGACCTATGGCACTCAAAACCCTCAAAAAACCCTCAGCCAAACTAAGGGAGGACCCTTTCTGGGATAAAAAGGGACAAAAGGACCTTTTGGGAATTTTCAGGAAATTGAAAAAGCATAAGTGGTCCGTACGGACCTCTTTGTTTTAATAATTACTAAATCCCCTTAAAGTCCACAATATTCCCTCAAATCCCGGAGAAAATGATTACCCTCATGCATAGTTGGTCCGTACGGACCTCTTTGCATGCTGAGGTGGTCCGTACGGACCTCTTTGCACAGGAGACATCATAATTACAGAATATTCACCATCATCACAGATTCCCTCAAATTGAGGAAAACTAAAAAACTGGATAACCTGGGAGGTCCGTACGGACCTCTTTGCAGTTTTCTCCTACTATAAATAGAGGGCTCCCCCTCCCTCATTTTCACACCTCCCTCTTCTCTCCTCTCCCCCCAGCCTTCAGGCTCCCCTCTAAGACCCTTCGGGGCAATCCCGGCCCCTTTCGAATCCTTCTGAGGCCTTCCGAGCCCCCTCGTGGTGCTCCGAAGCCTCTCCGAGCGCTCCCGCGATGCTCCCGCGCTGTCCCGAGGCACTCTCGAGGTACTCTGAGGCCCCTCGTGGTACTCCGAGGCTTTGCCTGGTCTTTCCAAGGCGTCCCGGCTCTTTCCGAGTCAAACCGGCGATCCCAACGCACGCCGAAACTCTGCCCGAGTGACTCCTGCCAACCCAACGCATGCCGAAACTCTGCCCGAGTGACTCCTGCCATCCCAACGCACGCCAAAACTCTTCCCTAACGCAGCCTACAATCTCAACTCACGCCGAAACTCTGTCCTCAGACAACCGGCCCTTCCCGAAGTAATCCCGGTCCGTGCCGGAACACTATTCCATCCTCAAACACTATTCTCCAGTGGAAGACAGACATGAACCAACATTGGTAAGACTGAAAACCTCCCAAAAGGCAGTCCATGCAAAAATAAGGGATGCGCCCGATGCTAAAAGAATATACCCAGCTAGGCTGAAAACCCTAAAAAGGGCGGTCTAGGTAAAAAACAGGGTTGCACTATGTCCCCCTTCTGTCTTCCCCTTTCTTAAACACAAAAGTTAATTGAGTCGAACTACGGAGACCTGAGCCCCTTAGTTCTCTTTGTAAAAGGGGAACGTAGGCAACCACTCGTGGTTCGGTCTAAAATGCTGCAAAATCTCAATCTTTGCCAAAATGTGTTTTGATTACAGTTCCAAGGCTTTTTCAAAGGTTCATTTTAAGTTAATATTCTTTTTGATGAGTTCAAGCACGGCCTGCTTTTGATTCAAAAAACTTGCTGCGAATACAAGGAAATAAATTTTCAAAATGCTAGCATCTATTTTGTCTGCATTAAGCAATCAAGGGATACTCATGTTCCATACAATAAATCTCTCCCTCAAAATACAAATAAAAAGTGTCTCCTATCTCTGAAATAAAGTGTCTAGAAGCTCGTTCCCGCTCCCGAACTTGCATCTCTGTTCTTCCTTTTCCTTGGTCCCTGGGAGGTCCTTGGCCTAGGAATGTCAAATAAGTCGGCTTGAGCTCGTCCCAGCTCAGTTATGACTCGTGATGTTGGTTCGATCAGACCAGTCTCCCTCAAAGCTGCCCTAGCATTTCTCTCTTGTCTCAAGGCCTCTATACGAGCCATCACCTCTGGATCATCCCTCAGAGCAGCTCTCCGGATCTCTTGCCTCCGATAGTCCTCAGCAACATCGCCGGTAACATTATCTGGGTTCCCCTGGGCCTCTGTATCTACAAATCTAGAAATTTGGTTGGGTAGTTTGCTCCCAAGTATTCCCGACGGCGAGCCTCTATCGCCAACTGCACAGGACCCCGTTGCTCCTCGTACCAAATAAGATACTCTGTGGTCAAGAATGCAATCCCTCTGGCCTGACGAAGGAGCGTCCGTGTGGGAAGAAAACCCTCCAAGAAGGATCTACTGAAAAACTGCACAGTCTGGGGCTCGATCATGTCCATCGGAACAGCATCAGTCGTTAGCCTCTCTCTCAAGTCCCGGACAATCTGCTGCGGGTACCGATATTGTCTACTCACCAGCGAAGGGAGGCAGAATGAAGATACATACAATCCTGGAAGTCTGACTACCACTTGTAGGTGTTAGTGCCCTAGGCCTATAGAGATAGACCTTTATGTAATGTCATTGTTCATTTATATAAGAGAATGTTTCTTTGATTATTATATATGTTTGCATGTTTAGTTATAATAATCGTGTCCCTAGTACTTATGAAGCACTAGTATGAAGTCTAATGGATAATCATGTGATGATTATATGCATGGAGATGCACATTAGATTCATAGGTACTTGTTAGAGAACAAGGTACTGGACTTGACCCACTATGAGATTTATGTCATGGTCATATGTCATAAATAAATCTCATATAGTTATATCATTGATATCCTTTGACCTGAGATTATCATCGTCTTCCGCTCGATGAATATCATGTTTGATATAGTTTAACGTTGTCTTTAACCGGATGACAATAAGGGCTATCATTGGCATGGTATGATTCTTGTTGGGAAGAATGATAAGTCAAGATGGAAAATTGTCCCTCGTAAAGAGAGATGTTTGCTAGGCCACTCGTAAGTAAGATTGATGTAGTGCATGGCCATGCCCGAATGAATTAATGTGATTAATATCATTCGATTGATCAATTTACTTAGTAACGAGAAAGCATTGAACAATATGAGTTGACGTGGACCATGACTCATGCTCAATATAACATCGTGTGACAACTGGATTGTGATATGTTCTATGTAGGAAAATCGAACTTGATATTATATTATTTGGGTAGGCATGATGGCTTGCTAGAGTCCGCTCATGTCTTATGAGGATCGATGTGATCGAACTCATTGCCAACATAATATAGTCCTATGGGGTCACACGCATCGAACGAATTGTCAAAAATGAAGAATATGGAGTTTTTGTTCTCAGGGGACGACTCGTCCCCAGGCCAGAACCAACTATTCCCCTTAAAGGGGACGCCAGATTCAGAAGCTGGGTGCCAGTGGACGACTCGTCCCACAGGGGGCGACTCGTCCACAGGCGCTGGACTGACGCGAATTTGACTTAAAATTAGGGTTTTGCAAAGGGATTTTATTTATAACGTATAAATACAAACCCTTAGTTGCCCTAGCAGTCAATTTCCATGGTTTTGGGTTTAGAGAAGCACAAAATAGATTGATTCCAATTGAGAATTGAGAATCAAAACACCATTCAATTCCATATTTCTTCATCGATTGAAAGGAGTTTCAATCAAGGATCTAGCAATCCGCCTAGAAGAGTTCTAGGGTTCGTTCATCGCGTGGATACACATAGAGGATCTTCGCTATTCAAGATCTTTCGTTCGTGATTCATTGATCGTTCATCGAGGATTCACAAGATCAACAATTTGGAGTTGGAACAGCGTTTATCAAAGACAAAAGCACACAAGGGTGGTAATTCTATTTCATACTTCTTAATTAATCATCTAGAACGGATTCTAGGGCTCCGGGTTTTCGAGTTAATTTTGCATTATTCTGCTGCGCATGGACCCTCGAAACCCAACAGTGGTATCAGAGCCCCGTTCATGATGTTTATATTAGAAAATCATGATAATTAGATAATGGGATTATGTTAATTTTCATGATGTGTATGATCTAGAATGTGAAATTGTATGAGTTTTGCTTGTGAAGTAATTGTATATATTGATATACCATGATTATGAAATTGAAATATATGATTAATATGATTAATCTAGATTATGGGATGTCAATTTCATTAATATGATTAATGTGATTAATCTAGGATATTTGTGAAGTATTACTTAGTATATTGGCTGGACACCAAAACCTTCCCCACAGGCACTTCGATGAAAGTGTGGGATAAATTTGGAGCACGTGGCCGCGTACTAGTAATTACTGATCAAATGTGATTTGTGTTGCATCATTCCATGTTCATAATTATGCTCATATATTTTTCATGAATCAACCTTGGCATGTTAATTGATAAACATGAAAATTGAACCTTCTTTGTAATTTGAGTTTGTTTTATGCCACCCATGTTTAAACACTTGTGAGTACACGGATAGTTTCATGTAGGCTACGCCACAGCGAGGTACATTGATTCTATCTTTGTATGATCAAGATGAGCAAACGGTGATTGCTATACGTTTAACATGGTTGAACTCAATTAGGCTATCAAAACAGTTTTGGGCCTAAGGCATAAGATGAGATTGAAACATGTGACATATGATGTCTATAATCTCATAATGATCTAAGAGTCATATATAGATATGATTGATAAATGTTATCTACCTTTTTAGTTTAATTTTGAGCAGTCATGCCATAGCCGACTTGAAATTAAATTAAAGTTGGGTCTTAGCCTATTAAATTATATTATGCATGTTTGTATAAGAAGGTTATATAATTTAGTGGGAGTATTTATGAAATACGTTATTTAATCTCTTAAATGAAATCGGTACTTATATGTATTCATATGTGTTGCATATTTTTGTTGTAGAAATAGCATTAAATTATAATTAATCCTTATTATTGCGATTCGTCCTTATGAAGGACAAGTTCGAAAAGAACGGTACAAGTTATTCTGATTTGATCAGATGCTCAAGAAGTGTTCTTAAGCAAAATTGTACATTCTTGACGAATCTATTTTTGCTGAACCCACTGCAAATGTTGCAAAGGGCAGATAAGGAGCAACATAAGAAACATTTAGATGATTCCTATGATGTTGTTTGCCCTATACTTACCACCATATTTAAAGGCACTTAAGAAGAACCTTGAACACGTGGAAATTGCTTTTGTTCTAGCACAACGCACAAAAGGAAATGTTCCAAGTGCAAGCTAGACAAAAGATATATGTTGTGGTGAAGGCTTTTAATGCATGAGATGCAAAAGGAGCAATCCGCAAGTGTGTTAATGGTTAATACAAGAAAGGGGTTCAAAAGGGAAGGCAAAGAAGGTAAAGCAAAGGTTGCTAAACCTAGGGCAAAAGTTGCCAAAGCCGAAGAGGCTAAACCCAAAGTGTCTCAAAAGGATGCAGTTTGCTACCGCTGCATTGAGATTGTTAATTGGAAGCAAAGTTGCAAGGCTTACTAGGAAGGCCTAAAAAGTGAAGAAGGGCAATATAATTGCTACTACTTCAAGTATCTATATGGTAGATATTTTCTTTTCGACTTCTTGTTCTTGGGTATATGATACCGGATATAGATCCCACATTTGTTTAAATGTGCAAAAAATAAAGAATAGAAAGCTGCTCAAAGAAGGTGAATTAAACCTATGCGTTGTAATGAAGTAAGAGTTGCTGCATTAGCCATAGGGACTTATGAAGTCACTTTACCTTGTGGACTAGTACTTGTTTTTGAACAAGTGTGACTACGTTTCGAATTTGAGTAGGAGTATTATTTTGTTTCTTATGAGGATGATGAAGGATATAATTCTCTTATTGAAAATAAGAAGCCTTATATTTATTTAATGATATGCATTATTGTAATGCATATGTCATTGAATGGTCTTCATATCCTTGATGTTAAGATATAAAATAACATTGAAGATATCTATAATATAAGTGTGAATTCTAAACCGAATGATATGAACAACACGTTCATATGGCATTGCCGGCTTGGTCATATAAATGAGAAACGTATAATCTAAATTCCATTAACATGGACATTTAGACTCATATGATTGTGAATCGTTTGAGGTATGTGAATCTCGTTTATTTGGTAAAATGACCAAACCACCCTACACTAAGAGTAGTGGGAGGGCTAGTGACTTATTGGCCCTTGTACATGAGATGTATATGGACTATTAAGCGGTATTGCTAGGGGAAAATTTCGGTATTTCATTTATATTCACTGATGACTTATCTAGATACGACTATGTCTATCCGATGAAGTCCAAAAGTGAATTGATTGAGATATTTGGAATATTTCAAAATGAAGTACAAAACAATCTTGGCAAAACTATCAAGTACTTTGATTAGATCGAAGTGGTAAATATTTGAGCCAAGAGTTTGACAATCATCTTAAAATTGTGAAAGTGTTTCAGAGTTGACTCCATGTGGAACACCATTTTGAATGTTGTGTCTGAAAGGAGGAATTGAACCTTGTTAGACATGGTTCGTTCGATGATGAGTCAAAGTTGACCTTCCTATTACCTTTTGAGGATATGCATTAGAAATTGATGCGTTTAAACTGAATTGTGTCCAAACTAAATCAGTTCCTAAGTCCCCACATGAGATGTGGCATGAAAGAATGTCTTTCATAAAGATTTGGGGTTGCGAATCTTATGTAAAGAGACTTGTCTCTCATAAGTTAGCACCAAATCGGCGAGGGGGTTAATTTCAGATATTAGTTTTACAACCTCAATGAGAACAAAGTGTTTGTTGCTCTATATGATTCGTTTCTTGAGAAACAGTTTCTCAATAAAGGATCTAGTGGGAGTAAAATTGATCTTGAAGAGTTCAAGAACCTGAAAATAACATGGAACCAAGAGTAGAGATGGAACCAAGTTCACAAGGAGTTGTGAAACCGGTTCAAGTTACACAAGTCCATCGTAGATTGGATAGGTTATAGTCCGAATCCGAGAAATATTGATTTCTCATATCGGGAAGTAATAAAGTGGAAGTCATTGAGAATGATGATCCTACTTACTATCTAGAGGCGATGTCCACTCCTAATTCGGATAAATGGTTAGGAACCATGGAGTCCGAATTACAATCCATGTCTGATGATCAAGTTTGAAACTTGATTGAGCTACCTGAAGGTGTAAAAACCAAAGGGTGCAAGTAGGTCTTCAAGACCGACATGGATGGAAGGTGTATACTTTCATGACTAAGGATTGTAGTAAAGGGATTTAGGCAAATTCATAGTATTGACTATGTTGAAACCTTTTTACCCATTACAATGCCGAAGTCTGTTAGAATTTCAATTGTCATAGTCGCATATTATGACTATGTGATATGACAAATGGATGACAAACGACTTTCCTAAATGGAAAGATTCTTAAGGATGTGTACAGTACACAACCCAAAGGTTTGTCGATCCAAGTAATTCTAATAAAGTATGCATGTTGCAAAGATCCATAAGATGGGTTGAAGCAAGCTTCGAGGGGTTGGAATCTTCATTTTGATGAATCAGTCAAAGAGTTTGACTTCATCAAGTACAAAGATGAACTTTGTGTATACATGAAATTCAGTGGGAGCATAGTATTATTTCTATTGTTATATGACAATGATATCTTACTCATTGAAAACAAAATTCCGACACTTAAGACTGTCAAGTCTTGGTCAAGGAAAGGTTTCTCAATGAATGATATGGGTGAAGCCGCTTACATCCTTGGTATCAAGATCTATAGAGATAGATCTAAAAGGATAAGTTGGTTTGAGTCAAAATACTCATATTGATAAGGTTCTTAGATGATTCTAAGAAAGGTAACTTGTCAATGGGTCATGGTATTACTCTTAGCGAGATTCAGTGTCCCATGACAACTGATGAGCAAAAGAGAATGGATGAAGTTCCATATGCTCTGACATTTGGATCTGTCATGTATGCCATGATTTGTACTAGACCCGACGTCTCATATGCTTTGAGCAGGATGAGTCGATACCAATCTGATCCTGGTGAGAACCATTGGATGGCAGTCAAGACGATCCTTAAAGTACTTAAGAAGAACTAAGGATACGTTCTTGGTATTTGAAAGATTGGAAGTTTTGTTGTAAAGGTTACACGGATGCTAACTTTCAAACTGACAAAGTTAATTAAAATCGCAATTAGGATTTGTGTTTATGCTTATTGGAGGTGCGATTTTATTGGAAGAGTTCCAAGCTGAAAAAATCGTAGCCGATTCTACTACTAAGGCCGAATTTTAGCAACATATGATGTAGCTAGAAGAGGCAGTTTAGATCAAAAGTTCATTAGTGTTTTGGAATTGTTCCAAGTATTTCTAATCCAGTGGAACTTTGTTGTGGCAATTATGGTGTCATTTGTGCAAGCAAAAGAACCAAGGTCACATCAACGATCCAAACACATTTTGAGACGTTTCCACCTCATTCGAGAAATCTGTGAAAGGGAAGACGTCAAGATATGGAAGGTACCAACGGATGACAACATCTCGGACCCTCTCACCAAGCCTTTACCACAAGCTAAACATGATGGTCATATTTGGTCCATGGGTATAAGATACATGAATGATTGGGCCTAGTACAAGTGGGAGACTGTAGGTGTTAGTGCCCTAGGCCTATAGAGATAGACATTTATGTAATGTCATTGTTCATTTATATAAGAGAATGTTTCTTTGATTATTATATATGTTTGCATGTTTAGTTATAATAATCATGTCCCTAGTACTTATGAAGCACTAGTATGAAGTCTAATGGATAATCATGTGATGATTATATGCATGGAGATGCACATTAGATTCATAGGTACTTGTTAGAGAACAAGGTACTGGACTTGACCCATTATGAGATTTATGTCATGGTCATATGTCATAAATAAATCTCATATAGTTATATCATTGATATCCTTTGACCTGAGATTATCATCGTCTTCCGCTCGATGAATATCATGTTTGATATAGTTTAACGTTGTCTTTAACCGAATGACAATAAGGGCTATCATTGGCATGGTATGATTCTTGTTGGGAAGAATGATAAGTCAAGATGGAAAATTGTCCCTCGTAAAGAGAGATGTTTGCTAGGCCACTCGTAAGTAAGATTGATGTAGTGCATGGCCATGCCCGAATGAATTAATGTGATTAATATCATTCGATTGATCAATTTACTTAGTAACGAGAAAGCATTGAACAATATGAGTTGACGTGGACCATGACTCATGTTCAATATAACATCGTGTGACAATGGGATTGTGATATGTTCTATGTAGGAAAATCGAACTTGATATTATATTATTTGGGTAGGCATGATGGCTTGCTAGAGTCCGCTCATGTTTTATGAGGATCGATGTGATCGAACTCATTGCCAACATAATATAGTCCTATGGGGTCCACGCATCGAACGAATTGTCAAAAATGAAGAATATGGAGTTTTTGTTCTCAGGGGACGACTCGCCCCCAGGCCAGAACCAACTATTCCCCTTAAAGGGGACGCCGTATCTGGGAAAGCTGGGTGCCAGAGGACGACTCGTCCCCTGGGCGCTGGACTGACGCGAATTTGACTTAAAATTAGGGTTTTGCAAAGGGCTTTTATTTATAACGTATAAATACAAACCCTTAGTTGCCCTAGCAGTCAATTTCCATGGTTTTGAGTTTAGAGAAACACAAAATAGATTGATTCCAATTGAGAATTGAGAATCAAAACACCATTCAATTCCATATTTCTTCATCGATTGAAAGGAGTTTCAATCAAGGATCTAGCAATCCGCCTAGAAGAGTTCTAGGGTTCGTTCATCGCGTGGATACACATAGAGGATCTTCGCTATTCAAGATCTTTCGTTCGTGATTCATTGATCGTTCATCGAGGATTCACAAGATCAACAATTTGGAGTTGGAATGCGTTTATCAACGACAAAAGCACACAAGGTTGGTAATTCTATTTCATACTTCTTAATTAATCATCTAGAATGGATTCTAGGGCTCCGGGTTTTCGAGTTAATTTTACATTATTCCGCTGCGCATGGACCCTCGAAACCCAACACCACTGACCCATCCTGAATATCTCTCATGGTCTGTAACCTCCACGCCGGTATCCAGAAGTTCAGATCAGTAGTCCCGTACCGCGTCAACCTCATCTGCCAGCTATCAGCGGCCACATCTCTCAACACTCTGCGTTTCCCCATCACCCAGGGCATAGCAATTTGACCCGCTGGAAGTGGCATGATCAAGCGTAGCTTCTCAGAAAGCCACAAAGACAAAAAACTGGGGCTGCCCGCACCCATGAAGTCTGATCCTCCTGCCAGTCTATAAATGCCATGATAGGTCTCAGCCAGTAGCAAGGGTACAATGTCCATCTCCCCCTGCCCAGAACAGCTTTGACGAAGGTCCATACCTCGGTCACCCCTGAGTTGCCTGACAACTTCCAACAATGCACCCGGACAGACTCCGATGTACCCGCAGAAATAATGAGTTGACAAGCTGAACAGCATAAATATGTCCAGAGACGTGGAAAGATTGAACAGTTCAGGGTTGGACAAGCGCAACCTAGCCATCCGAATCAAGTCTATGGACCCATCATCCAGAATCATAGATGGCACCTGATCTGCTGGCAGGCACAGGAAGTCTGATAACTGCTTCGCAATCGATCGTCTGTCCCGCGGGAATGCTACAGTCGTCGACTCACTCAGGCCTGTTAATGATCTGAAATCCTCTATGGTTGGTGTCAGATCATTGTATGACAAAGTGATAACATGCCGCTTCGAATCCCAAAAGCAGGATGCAGCCCAGAGCAAATCCCAGTCAGCCCTCCAATCTTTCAATGACCAAAGACACGGCATACCGTACCTCCCATCAATGAGCTCCCTATGATGCTTCCGATGATAATGTGAAATTTCAAGGAAGTCTTGACGAAATTGATGCTCCCGGGAAGCCACTTCTCTGTTATAATGTTCCATCACGATCGAAAGTTCCAACCTTGTTCACAGAAATTGCTTGTTTGTCAAGCTGGGGCTGCTGGTTTCCTCCTGCTGAAAGGGCAATGTCTGCTTGTTCGTCTAGTCATGCAACACAACCTGCCCAGCAGACATGACATGTCGGGCGACACATCTGGTCAATATCAAATCAAAGTTCCTGCCAGTCCACCTCCAAGGCACTCGCCGACGCGCCGTCGCTGCAATACACCCCCACATATATTCACATGTAAATGCGCGGAGAGGTTCCCCCACCATATGTATCACTATACACACTCACCCGATACAGTCCCGCCATCTCATGTACAAACCCGGCAAGGCCGACCTTTCAATACAATAATCGAATTTCTTTCATCTCGTTCCCAGAATGGACAGATTCGTGCAAACAAGCTAACATAGTTTAACCTTTGCTAACAGAATAGCATAGTTAGATGTAGTTCTTGGAGTGTTGCTTTCCCCCCGCAGGTACAACAATCAACTGAGCATTACCCAAATCTCAAGGATTGCCCCTCGAAGCAAAACCGAGACAAAGAATCCAAATCTATCGGTCTCCCCAGCAGTGTGCATCAAGATCATTGGCCCCGCCACCAAAGCACCAGCAAAAATCTGTTCCCTAGCAAACAGAATCCACATCACGTCAAACAAATTTCATGAGTCCTAAGTCAACCAACAGTCAACAAAGACCGCCCCGCACCCGGCAATTCATCAACAGTGGTAACATCAGTCCCTCTGGCAGCCACAAACTTCTAAGATCAGCAATGGCATGAGACCCTTCGGCAGCCACAATCGTCAGTAGCAGTAGCATCAGTCCCTCCAGCAGCTGCAACCTTCCATAACCATCAGCCGTAGCATCAGTCCCTCCGGCAGCTACAGGTGAGCACACCATCTAAACAATTCAGAAACCAACTGATTCACAATGAATCGACTCTACCATTTTGTTGTGGGGTACTGTAAGTACGCCAATCCAATTCGCAACATTTCTAGATGCATTTTTTTATGATAAAATTGCATTAAGGGGCATTTTGGTAAATTCCCGATCTATCCCGAGACTTCCGGAAATATTCCATAAGTTTCTCGCGAAGGAAATACTTGTTAGTACTTTGCTCATGCCAAAGGACCTAAAGGGAATAAATCTGATTTGGACCTTTTGGGTATTATCTCAGAATGTTCCAGAACCAGATTGGACGCCAAAAACGATTAGTGACACTTTGTGTCACGCGACAACTCGAGGCCTTGGAAAGTGGTTACAGAATGCCGTGCGACACAATGTGACCATGATCTGCATCTATAAATAAGACCCTCCCCCTCTCAGAAATGGATCCCTTTTTGACCTCCCAAAGTCACTCTGCCAAAATTCATTCAGAAACGTACCTCTCTCCTCCTTCTACCCAAAAAATACACCAATTCCCCTCCAATTCAACCCCTCTCACCCAATTCACTCCTCTCCCTCACATACACCCACATACCAACTTAAGATCCAAGCTCAGAGGTTCCTCCTACACACCAATTCACGTACTGTAGCTGAATTGAAGGCCATTGCACCTGACTTGGTGTAGTGGTGGTGGATCTACAAGGGTAACACCTCCTTCCCTCTCTCTCTATCATAATTTGTCAATTCCCATAATTCCTACTCTTTCACTTGATAGTTAATCTCCATCTGCACTGATTATCAAGTGGCAATCGCCATCTCTCTGTTTAAAGTTGTTTTGCTTGAATTAATTGGTTGTTCATGATGTGATTTCATTGGATTGGTTGTTTATTGACCAAGGGAGTGTGGATCTCCCCATATCCACATCCCCTTGGTCAATTCATTGTGAATCAGTTGGTTTCTGAGTTGTTTAGATGGTGTGGTTTGCTTTAAATTGGTCTCTGTTGATTCTGGTTGCAATATGTAAGATCTCAGCCTATAGACAATCTGTGTCACACGACACATCGGGCTAAGTGTGTCCTGTGTCACGCGACACATTGTGTCCATATGCAGAGATCATCCTTCAGTTGTAAGTTGTGTCTTTCAGTTTGTTTGTCACTCATTTGAGGTAGTGCCTTGGTTTTGATGTTCAAATCCATTCTGTAATTGTGCTTTGTGTTCTTGGGATTGCTGTAATCTGGGTGTTGTGAAGTCCTTGCAAGGTGATCATTGGTGTCACACGACACAACCTACCTCCTAGGTCCTGTGTCACGCGACAGAAGTGGTCCTTTACAGAAGGATTAGTTTCAATTGTAATTTGTTCTCCTTGCTATAATGGGATGTGGCCTCCCTGATCAATTGGTCTACAAGTTGTAATAATCTCATTCGTATAATAAAATTCATGTTTTACTGCACTTGCCTATTATCATTGTTTGCACATATTTTGACTTATTTGGATGTCTAATTACAAAGACTCGTCTACGGACGAGACGTGTTGGGTGAACTCTCGGTTCTTCCCAACACGTAACCTGACCCCCGGACCCATTTCTCTTTCAAAAGGTTTTTCAAAGTGTACCTTAAAACATGGCGTGGCGACTCCTATCATTTTCCATTGAAAACCGAATTTTCGGGCGAGCACACATTCAGGTACCAAGACAAGATGTTTGGAAAAGAATGCCAGAGGAAAAGAAATAATCAAGCATGCAATTAAATTTGGTACCATTATCCGATTGAACGACATTAATCTTCTGAGAAAACTGTCGTTCTACCATGGCAATAAAAGCCATAAACATACAAAAAACTTCTGTTTTATCAACCAATAAATAAACCCAAACAGCTCAGGAAAAATCATCCACTAAAGTTAAAAAATATCATGCACCACAAGAAGAAGAATGAGTGTATGCACCCCATAAATAGCAATGAACCTTCTCAAAGATTCTAGTGGACTTATGATCACTAATAGGAAAACTATATCTAGATTGTTTAGCCCGAAAATAAGTATCACAAGGTTTAGGTAAACTGCCAGAAATACGACTAACTGCGGGAAGAAGCTTTACCACATTCTCGGAGGGGTGCCCCAAGCGATTATGCCACAGCTCCAACAAAGAAGGCGATCCGGTAACAGAAACACTAAATGCTGAAGATGTGTCGCGAAGGTAGTAGAGTCTATCCCGCCTAACACCCACTCCAATCAAGTTTCTCGACAGGTCCTGTATAGCACACATAGAGGAATTAAATTGGACAGTGCAGTGAATATCGTCAAAAAGCTGAGAAACTGAAATTAAGTTGCATCTTAAGTTTGGAATAAATAGAACATGAGAAAGGGTAAGGGTGACCGTCAGACGAACGGATCCCTCTGTTTGAGCCAACACAGAAGACCCATTAGGTAAACCGACTGGACAAGCCAGTATAGTCCGAGAATTAAGGAGACACGAGGCTTTTCCAGTTACTTGATTTGAAGCACTTGTATCAATAATCCATGAAGTTGCCTCAAACTTACCAGGGAGGCGATCATTTGAGATTTGAGAATTACCGACGAGGCTTGCCAAAGCCTGCCATCGCTCAGTTGTGAATGATGAAGATGAAGCAGCAGAAGGAGTAATATAATAGCCAGGCCTATCCTGAGGACCTAGGAAAAAGGGAGAATTATATTTGATTTTAGGAGGATTATTGATGATAGCATCGTTCCCCGCCATGAATTTAGACTTGTGTATGATGTCGCTCTGATACCATGTCGGAAATCAATTTAGGGTTTTCCCAAAACTTGTTATTCTCATTGATGAACTTTTGAATATATATGGGTTACAATCAAAATAAGGAAAAGAGTTCTATTCTCATAAGGAGAATCAATTACTAAACAAAAGCCAAACAAAATTAGGAAACTAGTAAACTTGCATACGCCAGATTTACGTGCCTGGGCGGTCGCCCACTTGAACAGTTGAATCTGTGTTGTTGAGAGTTTGGGCTGGGCGGTCGCCCACTTGTACAGTCCTTTTTGTGTTGCTGAGATTTGGAGCTGGGCGGTCGCCCACTTGACTTGGGCGGTCGCCCACATGTACAGTCGGTTCTTCACACAAACTCTCTATGCCCCGAATTATACCTCAAGAGACAGTGTGTAAATCAAGAAGAGAAGTGCTCGTATGTTTACCCGTGTGTTGTTGCTGCAGAGAAGGGGGTGGGGATTTAAATAGACGTTGAAGGGGAGAAGAGATAAGAGGGGAAGATAGCGATAAACACTTACCCGATAACGACCAACATCGCCGCAACAGAGGGAGCGAAGAAGAAGGAAATGAAGACCGCGAAGCTATGAAGAGACCAGGTCAATCCCAATTTGACGCAGTCAACACATTGCTGGGAACAATTAAGGGATAAGGGAAATAATGGGCCAGCAGACTTGGGCTACTCAATAATTGATGGGCTGCACACATTTGGGCCAAGGCCCATATAAACATAACAACAAATTAAAAGCATGTTTCCGTTACATGACAAGGCATGAAACATCTTGCATTATATGGATATACATCCATCTCTACATGAAGGGTGCTACCGAGTTTTAAAAACGAGAGAAATGAAATGAAATGGGAGAAAATCAAATATATTTTCTCCCCTAAAGTTGCTCACGAGATTTTTTACGAAGGAAGTGAAAGGAAAAGGAATGAATTTTTTTAATAAAAAATCTACTACACAATCGTCCCAAAAATGGGAGGAATTAGAAGGAAAGAAAATCTTATAAAACAAAATTTTTGTTTAAAACTATTTTACCCCTCAAGTATAACCCTCTCTTTTCCTTTAATTAAGGGTATAAGTGTAATTCAATTTTTTCCCTTTCTTTCCCTTCTAAACTCGGGAGCATTTCAAGTAGTTATTTAGTTCTCTCCTCTCATCTTCTTTCCCTTCCCCTTCTATCCCCTCCCTTTCTCTTCTCTCCTTTAAGCGGAACCGAAGAGTTATTGCACGCTCACCTCCAACAAGCCTCTGCACAATATAGTCATCTCTATCATCGGGATCGGGATCATCTAGTTTGCAAGCATTTCTTTTTTTTTTTTTTTTTTTTTTTTTTTGTGAGTACATAAAATGTGTTCATAATCTTAAGAACATTTTTTCATTTATAATGTTTTCCTTAATGAGCTTCACCTATACGTCTTCACTATTAACTTAATATCACTAGAGTTGTTTCCTAATTTCATCGTAGCTAGGGTAGTTTTGAAAATTCATCGGTTTTAATCATTTAACTTAGGAAATTGAACTAACATTTTAAGACAAACAAAAATGAAAATCTGAGACTAACTTTGTAAAAGGGAGTGTTTTCATTTTATGGTTGCCAGACAATGACCATTGACTAATGAATAACACGAAATATGTGGAAAATTTTATGGAACCTTGTACTAGACTTGGAAAGATTTGCTAAACATAGTATAAAATACTTTCTAAAATTTGATCGTTGTTCTTGACATATCATAAAATGTAATACTTTTTCCGTCTCGTAATAATGGTAGTCTCACTTAGTCAAACATTTTAACCAGGGGCGGAGCTATGAAGGGGCAAGCAGGGGCAGTAGCCCCCCCTTAAATTTTGAAATTTTTTTTTTTTTTTAATTTATATCCAAAACGACGTCGTTTAATTACCTTATATTTATAACCCAGCTCTCCCTTAATTCGCCCGTAATTCGACCCTCACTCCCTCCTTAGATCGCCCGCAATTCGCTGCACTGCAGAGAGCCAGAGACGACGATGGCGATGGCGATTGCAATGGCGATCATCTAAAAATCCCACGGCGAAGTGCGACGAGTCGACGGCAGCTCCTGCCCCCTGCTAAATTCTCAGGTCAGGTTACCGATTGATTGGAGATTTAGGTCAAATTAGGGTTTAATTGGAAATATACTTCACCCTTGTTATTGATTCTGTTCAGTTGTTTATGCTAGGTATTTTTTCCACTTTTTATCCTTCCTGATGATGTATGCTTAGTTTCAAAATTTGGGTTTATTGGAAAGTAGTAAAGTTAAGTAGCATTGTTCTATAAACCTGAATATGTATTATGCATAACATCATTACTGTGAACTTGTTTTAATGTTTTTATTGTTGTTCTCAAATGTTTCTTTTTGGTGAAATCAACAGGCAATTGAATGTCCTATTGGAGACTAAAGGTGGGGAAGAGTCTAGTAGTAGTACACTACTAGAATCTGTTCAATTACTCACGGAATATTACCCACGGAATATTCCATGGGTATTACCCACGGAAAAACCTAATTACCCACGGTTTAAAAAAGTTAAAGTAAAAATTAAAAAAAAAAATTCCCGCGGAAATTCCGTGGGTAAACGTCCACATTACCCACGGAATAATTTCCGTGGGTATTTTCGACGGAATTTCCGTGGGTAATTGGTATTAATTACCCACGGAATTTAGTATTACCCACGGAAATTATTCCGTGGGTAATGTGGACGTTTACCCACGGATATTTCCGTGGGTAATCTGATATTTACGTGGGTAAACTATATTTCCTTGGAATTACCCGCGGAATGGTTTCCGCGGGTAATACCCACGGACATTTCCGTGGGTAATCTGAAATTTCCGTGGGTAAGTTTTTTTTTTTTTTAAATAACACGAGAATTCCTCTTTCTCCCTCTTCCTCTTTTCTCGGCGTCGACGACGATTGGCGAGCTACCATTGACGTGAGCTCCCTCTCTATTAGGCGGCGATTGACGAGCTCCTAAGTCGGCAACCTCCATTCATTACACCGGATTTGTCACTCCGGCGCCCATTTGGATCTCTTCTCTCCCTTCCGACCACCTCCTCAGTGTATTCCCTCCTTCTCTTTCCCTTCTGGCCAGTTCAGCCGTCCAATTTGCAGAAAGCATGTAAAAAAAATTGGAATGTAATCCATTGAATTAGTTAGTCTGTTTTTTTTTTTTTTCATTTTGATTGTGTTAGGTTCCTGATCAATAAAAGATTCAGATTTTATATTACTCCCTAAGTGAAATTCAAATAAATGTTCGTTTTTCATGTTATGGGCATTACGAAAATAGGCGATAATTTCAGTAATCGAATGAGCTTGATGGTTAGGCTATGAAATTTGGAATGATGAAATTTTGACATGTGCTGATGGGAAAATATATGAGAGATTATAACAATTTAAGTTGTAGTACAATAAACAAGTTTGATTAATGGGTCTCAACCAAACAAAAATAATGAAAAATGACAAAGTGGATAATGACAGATATTCCTCCAATAATGTACTTCACAGATTAGGTATTGCAGCCCGTTATTCCACTAATTAGGTATTGCAGCCCGTTATTTCACTAATTAGGTATTGCAGCCTTTTCCAATGGTTCACAAAGAAGTGTTACTACGCACATTGTCCCAAAATTTTCTATTTTTATTTGTCCCAAAAAAGTTAGTCTCATTTATAAAATAAACTTTTAAGAAAATTTGACCCCTCAATGTAAATTTTTGAATGATTCTTGTTAGCAAAAGCTTTCTCCACGAAATATTACCCATGAAATATTTTGCCACTATTACTAACAAAATATTTTTTTGTTACCAATATATTCATGAAGATCAAATTTAAAAAAAATTAATGAAATATTGTCGAAAAAGAGTCCTTATGAAAGATCAAATTTTAAAAAATTTAACGTAATATTGTCGAAAAAGAATCCTTATTATTATCTTCTATTTTTATTGTTTTCTATTTTATATTATACTCAGGGTTTTTCACCTTCATTCATTCGGAAACCCTCTTCTTCCCGTCGCTCCCTCTCTCCCCAACCCCTTCAAATTCCCCACCGCTGTCACCGCCCTCCCCCGTTGGTGATCTCTCCATCCCTCCCAATCCATCAATCGTCGCCTCCTTCCTCGCTCCACCGTAATCACCGCCCTCCCCCATCGGTTCTAGCGTCGCCTCCTTCCTCGCTCCACCGCAATCACCGCCCTCCCCCGTCGGTTCTACAGATCTAATCCGATCAAAATTTCCTAATTTGATGTCACAACTGAGGTAGTATAATTGATTCAATTGTTGAATGCTAGATATGGTTCAATAAAATTGCATTTATTTTATGATAGACATGGGTTCAATTTGTTGAGAATGCTGAGTTTGTGGTTATGGTTTCTAATTGTTTCTACAGGATCTGAATCCGAGCTTCAATTCTACTTGTTTTAAAGGGAATCATCTCCCAAATTCCTCCAGCTTTGTCATCGTCTCCACTCCGTCGTCCTCCCACGCTTCAGGTAACGCTCGTCTCTTCCATCTTTTCTTCTCTCTGCTCTTCAAGCTTCCATGTCTTTTTTTTTTCCTTTGTAGAATCCTTAATTTCTAACTAAAACTCAAAAGATCGAAGATGAGAAATTAGAAATTAGAAATTTAGTGATATTAATAAGTTAGTAATGCAAGTGATATATGCAAATGTCTTAGCGGTACAAGGACGCTGGAGGGTTGTTTTTCAAAAACTTTTGGGGGGCCATGGCACTTGTAGTGTAACAGGCCTGTAGCTTGGTCCAACTGGATGGAAGTACCTGTACTGACTTTATGGTAACAACCATTAAATCATATCTTGAACTTAGTTCAATTTCACTGCTTTGATGTATAATATATATTTCTGCTGAAGAGCAATGAGGGTCTGAAGCTGAATGCTTCCATTTCTGATTGCACCACATATTTGTAGACAGGAAACATCTAGAAGTAGAAAGAACTTCGAGTCTTGTATATGCTTGGTGGCAGCTGCAAATTGAGGAGGGAATTATCGAGATTGAAAGCACCGGACTGCCTCCATTTCGAGCAGGACTTTGGAAGACCATTACCATTCATCACGGGCGATAAAAAGGTGACCGATTGCCCGGATTCGGAAATCATGGAGCTGCTTTCTTTGACTTGCCATTAAGCTCCTGTTCTTCGCATCTTTTCTTCCTCCAGTAGTGTGGACTATGATGCTCAAATAAGACAAAAGGATGAGATTATAGCAAGCCTGACTGAGACACTAAACACCCAAGTTGACACTCGTGTAAACACCCAAGTTAAGGAAATGGAAGAGCAAATGGAGGAACGATTGCGGCAAGAAAAGGAACAAATGCAGCAAGAGAAGGAAGAGATGCGGCAAGAGAAGGAACAAGAGAAGGAAGAGATGCGGCGAGAGAAGGAACAAGAGAAGGAAGAGATGCGGCGAGAGAATGAAAAAATGCGGCAAGAGATGCAGCAACAAATGCAAGAAATGATGAGATCTATGCTCCAACAACAACTACAGCAACAACAACCTCCTAGTGGTAATAACTCTAACTCTTCTATTGGACCATATCTAAATTCAAATGGAACTTTGAGTGGAACTGGGCGTAGGGGTGGCCGCGGTGGTAACAGTCGTAAAAGTTGAATTTGACTTGTTTTTATTTGGTTTGGAGTGGTAACTTAACTACTAGACTTTTTTTTTTTGGTTTGTAATCACTACTAGAATAAATTAAAGTAGGAACCGACAACTTGGAGCAAATGGGAATGGCCAAGGTTGGTAGCTAAATAGGGACAAACATATTAAAATTAGGAACCGCCAGAATGTCCCCATGATACAAAATAATATTTGCTATCAAAATGAAGACCAACAACAAAATAGAGACCAATTTACTAGAATAAATTGAAGTAGGGACCGACAACTTGAGGCAAATGGAAATGGTCAAGGTTGGTAGCTAAATAGGGACAAACATATTAAAATTAGGGACCGCCAGAATGTCCCCATGATGCATAATATTATTTGCTATCAAAATAAAGACCAACAACAAAATAGAGACCAACCACTACCATCTCAAATAGTTTTATTTATTAAAAAAAATTAAAAATTTTTAAAAAATTAAAAAAAAGTAAATGCTATTGTCCGTCTCTCTTTTTTTTTCTATTATATACTTTCATTTCTTTAAAAATTATTAACCTTTTTAATATAAATTTTTGAAAAAAAAAATCCCTACTAAATAACATCTCAAATAGCTTTATCTATTCAAAAAAAATAAATAATAATAATAAAAAAAGTAATTGATATTGTCTGTCCCTCTTATTTTCTATTATATACTTTCATTTCTTTAAAAATTATTAACTTTTTTTATATAAGTTTTTGTAAAAAATTCCCAACTAACTAACAACTCAAATAATTTTATTTATTCAAAAAAAAATTAAAAAAATTAAAAAAGTAAATATTATTATTTTTATGGGGTGAAGGAAATAGAGTCCAACCAAAAAATAACATAATAAACTAAATGACATGGGTAATTTTTCCTTTTAGAAATGAGTTTTCTATTAATTTTGCTATCCTTTTTAAAAAACAAATTTCCTTTTCCTTTTCCTTTTCCTTTTAGAATTAGAAATACGTTTTCTTTTAATTTTTTTTATAAATTTCATCCATGTTTTTAACTTTTCCCTGTTCCCTCCACATATTTTCCCCAAAAATTCCTTCCCTCCCAGTTGCTTCACAAAACCACGCAATAACAATCCAATTTGAGGAGAGCTTTCAAAAACCGCGCAATAACAATCCAATATGCGGAGAATTCTCAAAGCCCTGGCGCAATAACAATCCAATTTTGCGCCAATTTTGCGGTAATCTTCTCTGCGTGTATAGGGTTCCTTGGCGATTTCCATTCATCAATTGCTGCAACAGCTAGCACAATCACAAAATCAGGTATATTAATCCCCCTTCTATTAATCCTCTCTGCGTATCTGCGTATAGGGTATATTAATCCCCCTTCTATTAATCTTCTCAGCGTATATTCATCCCCCTTCTATTAATCTTCTCTGCGTATAGGGAATTACTACAAAACTGTGACTAGGAAATTGAAAGAGAAGCAGTGTGGAGGGATATATAGATGTAAATTGTGGTTTATAGAAGTTTTAGGTAAAGGCTGAGGCTGTGTTAGAATGTGAGACAAATTACACACAGTCACACGAACATACCATGTTATGTATGGCTTCCTTGTAAAAGGGCATACAAGAGTGAAATAAGCTTGGCCTCTCTTTCAACCAAGGAAAACAAATCCATTTTGCTTAATCACTCATAATTCGAATTTCTAAAAACAATTTATTCTTTTAAAAAATAATGCTTTATACCAAGAAAGTCAAACTAAGATGATAACATGGAAAAAGATCGAGAAACCATTCTGTTTGAGAAGAGAGTGAAGATAAAGATTGAAATTAGCTTTCCTAGCTTGAATTTGTATTCTTTTCTTCCTTAATCTTTCCTTTTTATGGGCACTCTGATGACCTCCCAATGCCTGTTATGGGCACTCTGATGACCTCCCAATGCCTGTTATGTTAGCTTAAAATGAGAATTAGATGTACTAAAGGCCAAGTAATCACTATAGAATTGAGAGTGCTACAATTACATGACTGTTCAAAGTAATAAAAAAAGGCTAGAACAAAATACTTGTTAGAGTGAGAGTTCTCTCTTTAATTTCTTTCCATTTGAATGCTTGGTATTGTGAATGTTGTAGTGTAGTAGATTACAAAAATACTTGTTTCAGTCTATGATTTGGCATTTGTATCTTAGTACTCATCACAAATTTTATATTGATGGGGTTGGAACCAGGATTATTTTGATGTTATTGATACGCCTATGGATTTTGGTACAATATGCTACAACCTAGAGAATGGTTACAAGTACATTGATTCAGAGGACGTAAGGATGTGCAGCATATTTGGGATAATTGTTCCAAGTATAATAAGACGGGTGATTATATTTTAGAGGTCATGAAGCGGGTGAAAACAACTTTCATGAATATTGACTGCACCGGCCCGCATACCTGAGTGTGATCGGGCTACTAACGGTGAGGGGTTTGTTGTTCTCTTAAAAAACAAATGCTATTTTTGTAGTCATACTGAATTAGCTACTACTCATGTTCTTCCTGATTTGTTCCTGTCTTGTGAATCTTTGTTTGGTGACAGTTATTTAGCGATATTTTGTGGAGGGCAATTATTGCCTCCGAAGGGAATTATGCTGGTTCCTTCACACACTGGTTATCTCAAGAGTATATTTATTCACTTGAAGAGCATCCTCTGTAATTGATTATTTGCTATCCTTAACAGACTTGTGTTCACGCAGTCTTGCCTGTCATAAAGATCAATTTATAATATTGTGCAGCCGCTGTATGACTTTAGTAGTTTTAGATATGTGTATAACAGGGATTGCTAAATCTTAATGTGATCTTTGTGAATCATTGTTGTCCGATCTTGAAACAGTTAACTTTCTTCATCTATTATTTCTGTTAGGTTAACGTGGTTAAATGATACTCCGTCCATCCCGCTAGAAGAATCCCACTTTCCATTCACGGTTGTCATCCCAAAAGAGACCTATTTCTGCATTTTAATCTTTTGAAAAATTATGTTTATGGAACTTAACTTTCAAGATAGACCTAAATGTTTGGGATGGAAAGGAGTATCTCATTTTTCATACAAAGCATTATCTTTGTAATGCCAGTGCAGCAATGGAGTTTATTGTGCTTTTGGAGTATGATCTGCATCCTAGCTTGTTAATTCTCCATCAATTTCATGGATTTGTTAGTTGGGTGCAGAAACGTGGTAATTCAGGCATCTAAGTATATATCTGTGGATTGCACTTGGGTGCAGTTCAACTGTTCAAGCCAATAGTTTTGTGACGTACACAGTTTTCAGCTGATGGATATTCACCTTCTCTGCTTCTACATGATCTACCATGATGGGCAACATACAAAGGAAAAGGTCCACTGTTCGCAATGTTCCTGACAAAGCGGGAGCAAGCCATGTACAGAGGAATCAGCCATCATCGATCTTTAAGTGGGGATATCAACCCCATCTGAGCTCTAATGAGCCAAACTTTTGCTTAGGGTCAGCCGGTGTAAATATTTCTAGTAATACAGGTACACTTGCTATATTGGTCATTATATTTTAAATTTTATTTCTAAATTTGCAACACCATGTGTAGAGGACTGGAGCATGTGTTTTCTTTTCTTATGCCTATAATACTGCTCTTTTAATGTACATTTCTCTCTCTCTCTCTTTCCCTTTTTGAAGGATATTCAAACGTGCCGCTTCCAACAGAGCCCAACATGAGACATAGCTTGCGCAGGCATTACCACCCAGTGGTTCCTGTTTCTGATAAGACCAGACTAAGCCAAGCAAGGCTTTATAAGCCCTCAGCAATTGACAATCAGCCACAACTAAGCTCTAATCAGCGACAACCCTCCAAGTGGCACACTGAAGTGAATACTAGTACTGCAGGTATGCTGTGTCAGTTTCATATGTATCTATTATCTGAGGGCTGTATCTCTTGATCTGACAATTTTCATGCGAATAATAGTGAGAAGTTTATGATCATTTTATTTTCTTTGTTCTTTTTTGAAGGATGCTCTCGATTAAACTTTCCAACAGAGTCCGCCATGAGGCACAGTACACGCTCGCCAGAGCGCCCAGTGGGTGCGGCTGCCGATAGTGCCGGACCAAGCCAAGTGCAGTTTCATGGGGCTCACAAGGGACAATCGGCTCCGGCTTAGCTCGACCAGCCACATCAACAAGTCGATCTGGATACTTAAGGTAAGCTCTGTACGCCTTCACCTTTGAATCTTCCGGGTTGCATGCTTGAGGCATTTGAGCTAGCTTGTCTGTATTGGTATGTATTGCATCCAAGTTACTTCATTGGTTGACAAGCCCATCCACGGGTTCTGGACTTAAATCTTGTATCGGTTAGACTTACAAATTTAGTTTTTTTTGGTATGCATTGCACCCACTTTCTTATCAGTTAACATATCATGCTGACTCTTGTTGGGTAGGACTATTGCCTTACCTTTAGCATCTAGCTACTGATTGTATATTTTCATCTACTTTATTATTATGAAGGATCTTGTTGGCAACCAAAATGTTGATCCCCAAATAGAAAAATAGGGACGACTTTGTACATTTAGAAACGATTTTGTCTGTTCTTAATATAATTTATTCTAGTAGTGAATATGTTATGTTGTTTAGAGATTTGTACGTGTTAATATTTTATTTGTGGTTTGGAAGACATTGTTTAAGATTGTTTAAGAATTGTGTATATTGTTTGTGTGAATGTTATAAAAGTATTGGATTTTTGGCTTTTACAGGTGGTTTTTTATATTTTCAAATATTTTTTTTTTCAATTCTGATACAATTACCCACGGAAATTTCCGTGGGTAATATTCAATTTTTTTCACTTATGATAAAATTACCCACGGAATATTTCGTGGGTAATTGAGTATAAATTACCCACGGAATATTCCGTGGGTAATTTTCCAAATTACCCACGGAAATTTCCGTGGGTAAAAAAAGAAGCTAAATATTATTTTTTAATTTTAATATTACCCACGGACAATTTCGTGGGTAATTTGGAAAATTACCCACGGATTATTTCGTGGGTAATTTATCCTCAAATTACCCACGGAATATTCCGTGGGTAATTTGATCAGAATTGAAAAAAAAAATGAAAATTACCCACGGAACTATCCGTGGGTAATTTTATCAACATTTTTTTTAAAAAATTCCGTGGGTATTTTATTTTATTTCCGACGGATATGTTTGCTTATTGACGGAATTTCCGTGGGTATTACCCACGGAATTTTCCGTGGGTATTACTCACAAAACTTTACCCACGGATGTCCTACGGACAATTTCCGTGGTTAAATGAATATTACCCACGGAATTCCATGGTTACCCACGGAATATTCCGTGGGTAAATAAGCTGTTTCTAGTAGTGGTAGTAGGTCTATGTTTTACGAAGCCCCCCTCGGATACATCATTGAAGGCGTTCGCCCAAACGGAGGAATCAAGAAGTTCAGATTTGCTGCTTACTCCAACGTAATTTCATTTGAGAAATAATATGCTTGTTTTTTAATTTGATCCATTTTTCTATTTTCCCTTACTCACGCCTTTGCTCAGAATGTCTAAAGTTGTATTGTATAGGAAAAAAATAGCCAAAAAAAAATTTCGGGGGCGCTGCCCCCGAACCTCGTTCATCTTTCCTTTGCTCCCAATTTTTTTGCCCCCCCTCCTAACATTTCTGGCTCCGCCACTGATTTTAACTACTCCCTCCGTCCCGCCCGAAAGGGCAATATTTCCTCCTAGCACGGAAATTAAGAAATGAATAAGGAAAGTGAGGTAAGAAAGAGAAAAAGGTTAAATGTTGTGAGTATGAAAAATTAAATAGGAGAGAGAATGAGTGGGAGGAATAGTTAGGAGAGAGAATGTTGTGAGTGTAAAAGTAAAGTAGGAGAGAGAATGAGTGGGATAAGAAGAGTATAAAAATAATAAAAACTTTCCTTTTTGGGGTTGTGCCCTTTTAAATGGGACGCCCAAAAAGAAAATTTGTGCCCTTTCGGACGGGACGGAGGGAGTACTTATTTTCATTAATTTCCATCAATAACCTTAATGAGATTTATGTGTTAATCATTTAATCCATCTTCCTTGCTTGGTTGCCTCTCATCCTCTCCTTTCTCTCCATCTTCTTTCTTAATTGTCAATTTTGAAAGTTCAGTTATTTTAACTTATCAATATGAGATTATTTTTTTGTAACAATTAAAAATAATACCGTAAACGAGAACATCTTTTATGGGACGTAAGGGTATACTTTTATGTGAAAGCAATTCATGAGATGACACGAACACGAGAGGGTTGTAGTATTATTATTTTTTTGGTAGACCAACTTTTTGGTAGGAACGGTCTTGCCAAAAAGAAAAAATGGAGAGTGCACACAAAAAGAGACAATCACATAAATTTGGAGTTGGAACAACTGTTATCCCCTTAAAAATTTGAAAATACCAAAATAATATTTTCTGAATTTAGGGGGGTCCAGTGATCCCCATCTCTCCTTGCGAAGCAACTTGTTGCCACCAAATCGTTGAAAACTTCTACAATCTGATCGTTGTTAGTGGTATATCATCAAATGTAATACACTTTTTTTATGTTAAAACATTTCACGATATACCACAAACACGATCGGGTTGTAATGCTTTGTGACTTTGTCTACCGCAGGAAGGAGGAGAATTATGAGTCATTTGGGGTTGCAAATGGACCCTTTTATAGGCTTCTTAGATTGAAAAAAAAAACTACTTCTTTTGCAAGTCATTAAATGAAAGATTTGCATCCTTCTAAAAGCTCTAATTGGGTGTACCTATCCATACTTTATTTGGTAGATAATAAATCTCCAAGTCGTGTGGCTCCCATGCATTTTAGACAGCTAGAAATAGAAATAGAAATAGCAGACCATTTTCATGAAATTTAACAAATAATCAAGCTTACATAGTTAAACCAAACTATGATAGTTTGGTTACCACGAGAAGAACGAGTACAGATGAGGCGTATTGTCTTAGTTCAGGGATCCTACCTTAGTCTTAGAGTCGAACGCGGGTTCAGTAAACAAATATTGCAGCTATAAGTAAAAGATTCGGAGTTAATCTTTTTTAGAAAGAAATAGAAATTTGATAATGTGGTAAATAAATGAAAATATTTTATTTATATTTTGTAGATATTCTCATAGGTAGCCAACCAAGAGAAATACATCAGCACCTCTGTAGTTAAGAGGCCTTAATCAGTTGTTATCTTCCTGTCCTGTACTAAATTACCATTCTTTTTCATTTGCCAGATTAGTTAATTTATTAAACTCGTGTAATTAAATAAATAGAAAATTTGTGACTGTAATATAAGAAACAGAGAAAAAAAAAGAGGTTCAAACATGCCTGCAGCATCCCATAAGACCATTTTTACGGTACTTCCATCAACCACCACATTCGCGCTAAAATTATTGAAAATCCATTGTTACCAAGAAAAGTTTAATGAGATCATAACTGATTTCTCTGGCGATTGGTGACAAAATAGGTAGGGAAATTAAGAGAGAAGCTGGAAAAAATTACGTTGCACACACACGAGTGAAGAATTATAAAGTTGGAACAAGAATTATCCACCATAGACATCTACAAATATTCTTGTATATGAGAAAAAACAAAACATGTCCTATGAATTATTGGATATTTATTGAAATCTGATTGTTTTAGTAATTTTATATCAATCATCTTCATAAACATGAAATTCAATCGCTAAAGGAAATTGCAGGCCCTTGACTTTTGTTGTTTTTTCTTCATCTTTGGCGGCCTCAACGCAACTTTTATTGCTGTATCAAACACAAGCTTCACATTCTGCAAAAAAAAAAAATTCTTATCAAATGATAAAGTTCTATTAAACTTCATCCCTATAAAATCCCGTTGTTTCGTTTTTGTACCTGCTGAGTTTTAGAACTGCACTCTATGTAAGCAACTGCGCCGATCATCTTCTTCAGTTCCTCTCCCTGCAAAATTCAATTCAATTCTTACCTATGAAAAGAATGTACAAATTTCCAGATTAAGGTTACAAAATATTACTGTATTTGTTAAGAAAGCATACTTGAGCTGTTGTGATTGTTGTCACACCGGGATGATCGCTTAAGAATTGTCTGTCTTCTCGCAAATCTGCATTTTCGTTTCAGTTTTGAGTATATTTTCAGTTAAGAATTAACTTTTCCAGAAACAAAAAAGTAATAAAATAGAAATAGTTGAAGAAAGTGTGCCACTTAAACGAGAATCTAACGACAATCAAACTAACTAACCTAGTTTGGTTCCCACAAGCAGAATGGGAACGGTTGGGGCGTAATGTCGTAGTTCAGGGATCCACTGTTAACAACCATATAGAAAAATTATGGGTTCAGTAAAAAATATTGCAGTTGTAAATAGAACATAAATCTGCTATACTTATGAGGTAAACAAATAATAGACCTTTTTGTAGATATTCTCATAGCTAGCTTTGCTTATGAGGGAGAAAGCCAAGAGAAAAACATCTGCTCCTCTGTAACTGAGAGGCCTTAATCTGTTGTAATCTTCTTGTCCTGTATTAAATCAAATTAATTAAATTTCCAAAAACAAAAGAATTCGTTCTTCCGTCCCATAATTAATGTTGAATGTACTTCCTCTGTAGTCTATCCACTTCACTAAAATTCAGAAGTGGATAATAAGAAACAGAATAATAAAAACAAACCTGCAGTATCCCACAGACCAATATTAACAGTGCTTCCATCAACAACAACATTTGCACTAAAATTGTCAAATACAGTAGGAACATAATCCTACAAACACCAAGGAGAAAAAACCCGAAAATTTAAAAAAAAAAAAATCAATCACGGATGCAAAAACCATTAACATAGTTAACTAAAAGTTAGTTGTGAAACGAAAATCTGAGAAAGCTTACCGTAGGAAAGGTATTGCTAGTATAAGAAATGAGCATACAAGTCTTTCCAACCGCGCCATCTCCTACCGTGACACATTTTATGAATCTCGCTGTTGTCATTTCACAAACACTTTCCTTTCGACCTCCTCAAAATCTTGATTTTTGAGATAAATTTTCCGAATATTTGCAGTGATCTCAGATAAATTCCATTCTGAAATCTAGCACTTTTGAATATAAAGATGGGGAAGTTTGAGACACTTAACAACCTAAAACTGTAGAGAATGATTAGTTTTGGAAACTTTACTTTCTCTTTAAGTGGAAGGACAGATAAGTTGAAGGAAATATTTAGCAAAGAAGTAGGTATAGTGCTGATGTTGGTTGGGGTTTAAGTGTTGGACAAGGGAGGTAATGAATGTTGGGATAGAATTTCAGACTAATTATTGTCACATTAAGAAAAGAGTTTTTATTGTAGGGAGTGGTTCATTGTACATTGGGTATAAAATGTTGTACCCTTCTATATGAATTGGACATATGGGGATCCGAAATTGCTTGGACCAAATATGAGGAAGAATATCAGAATAGATGTTTGTGGGTATGGGTGAGTAAGATGGAGAACTGAAAGCGATATGTGGGACAAATGGGTATTACTCCCTCCGTCCCAATTTTAAGTTTCTTAGTTTAAATTGGTACGGAAATAAAAAAAAAATATATTGTGAGTATTAAAAATAAAATAGAAGAGAGAAAAATGAGTAGGAAATTTTTGTTGTGAGAATGACAATTAGGTCTCATTGTTTATTTTAGGTAATAAAACAACTAAAAACCTTAAACTGGAATTGATAAAAAAGGAAAGTAAAAACCTAATCGGGATCGGAGGAAGTATTTGGTTTCTTGCTTATCGGAGGAAGTATTTGGTTTCTTGCTTATCTGGTGAAACCTCATTATTATTATTATTAAGGACCCTACCAAATTCTAATGAGGACCCATTAATTGCTTTGGAGAAGATAATAAGCATTTTTTAATGTTACATGTAATAAATTAATTTGATTCTTTCAAATTAACTCTTAACAAATCACCGGTTCAAAAAAAAAAAAAAGGGACTTATGGGCCCATAATACCATTCCAAACTATTTGTCAAAATATTTTTTTTTTTAAAATATAATTCTCAAAATAATAATCATTCCAAACTATTTGTCAAAATATCAATTTTTGTGGAACTCGCTAAATAGTATAGTGATTTAAAAAAATAAATCGCTTAAACTCTCTTTTAAAATGGAAATAGCGATTTTTTTTAAAAATATCGAAGTAGCGAGTTTAAGCGAATTTTTTTTTAAATCGCTATACCATTTAGAGAGTTTCACAAAAAAATGAAATTTTAGCAAATAGTTTGAAATGATTGTTATTTTGGAAATTATATTTTTTTAAATGAATATTTTGAGAAAAAAATCCTTATAATATAATAGGACTACGCTTTTAAAAAAGGACTTATGGGCCCATATCTAAATTCCCAGTCCAATGTATGTATTTTCCAGGCTTTCCAGCATTTTAGGCCTACTAAAAAAGCTATTGGGCTTTTTGTTGCAGGCCTACGACATGGTAAAATAGTTCTCGGAACTTCTTAAAACAGGTGTGGAACAAATATCTCAAATTTTCACACAAATTACAATTTAAATTTTAATGTTACAATCTTGATAATTTAATGTCTAATGTTCATATTTTGTGACAAAATTGATCTTTTTTAAATGGTTATGAATGAAAGATAACAAAATAATTTTACAATCTTACAGCAAATCTTAATTATTGTTTTGGTCAAATTTATGCAATTCAACTTCAAAAATGAGAATTGGGCACAATGAAATATAATGATAATCGAAATTCAAGATGTAAAGACAAAGAATTTAACGAGGAAAGCCATTGAACAACTTTTTTGTTGGCATAAAACCTCGAAAGATGATATTTTATATAATATGGTGATGGATCTGCGAGTATGAGTACAATGTATACTTTTCCGTGTGTGTGTATACATGTGTTGTCTACATTTATATGAAAAATACAAAGAGGTAATGATTTTAACGATTCCTCAAATCCCGGATGCATTTGTTGAGTCTTGATTTCTTGTTGACGTTGAAATACGCTGGAAAGCTAATCCTCCATGCGTTTGATCTGGTCTATAACGCGTTTGATTCGGTCTATAACGGCTGAAATTGTCTCTTGGAAAATAGGTCTTGTAACGGCCTTGCAATTACATGTTTTTAATCAAGTTGTACTGTCAAGTTGCAAGCTCAAGATGTTATGCCAGGATGTTGATTTTCTCAGCCAAAATAATTGCCCCTGAATTTTTTAAAGTGAAAAGGAAGTTTTTAAATTTTGAAAAATTCTTCATCTAACCGCTGGCGCCCACTAAGTCTTTAAGTTTGAACGGGGTAATTACGCTTGGCGGTTTATAACGCGTTTGATCTGGTCTATAACGCGTTTGATCTGGTATATAACGCGTTTGATTTGGTCTATAACGGCTGAAATTGTCTCCTGGAAAATAGGTCTTGTAACGCCCTGCAATTACATGATTTTATTCAAGTTGTACTGTCAAGTTGCAAGCTTAAGATGTTATGCCAGGATGTTGATTTTCTCAGCCAAAATAATTGCCCCTGAATTTTTTAAAATGAAAAGGAAGTTTTTAAATTTTGAAAAATTCTTCATCTAACCGCTGGCGCCCACTAAGTCTTTAAGTTTGAACGGGGTAATTACGCTTGGCGGTTTACATGGCCCTAGGTGCTGGAGTCATGATGGGGGTCTATGAAGCGTCTAGACTTCGCTACTACGCTTTGGCGGTCTAACTGCTACGAAGGAGACAAAGAAATTTTCTGTAGGTACGATTTTCTCTCTCTCTCTCTTTCTTCCTCTTTTCTCTTTCTTGTACAATGAAGGGCCAGTATGTTGATCTGTCTGAGGGTTTTTCTTCTATGGATTTTCTTGATAAACCTCATGAAGAGCATTGTGAACTCACCTTGTCAGACATTTCGATTTTGGCAAAAGCTTTTCGGGAAGGTGCAATTTTTATGAACCCTAACCCTAGTTTGGCTTCTGATTGTATCTCTTCTGAGTCGGTGTGTTTTCTAGAATATCCTTTCGTAATAGGTTTAAAATTCCCCTTCTCCCCTTTAATCACACGTTTCTTTGAAGTCACCCAACTTGCTTATACCCAATTGATGTCAGTAGATTGGAGAATTTTAGAAATGTTGGATAGGTTGAGCGCTCTAACTGGCTTGAGGGATGGGATGTAGGAATTTGCTTGCTGTTATGATATAAGATCACACGGATCTTCTAGGTATGGTTTTAGGATTAAATCTAGGGCACAAGGTTTATTGGCCGAATCTTTAGATAAAGATAGGGGTTGAAAAAATAGACTTTTCTATGCAAAGAAGAGCAGTTTGGCTGATGGTGACAAAATGGAGTCTGAATGGAGGTAGGAAGGTAGTCTTGCTTCTTGGCCTTTTATGTTCTTCATTATTCTATCTTGATTGCTGACTTCCTTTGTTTTTTGCGGTTCCCAAGTTAGCCAAGTTATTTCCAGGTCACCCTGATTCTTTGGAGATTGTTAAGCAAATTAGGGCTTTCCCTGAAAATCTTCAAAAATTTGTTCCGTTGTCTGCTGCATTGAGTATTGAGAAGTTGGTTGTTGAATTTCCTGAGGAGTATTGCCATAAAATGTCCTCTGGTAACTTTTTTCTTAATTCTGAATTTATACTTTGTATCTCAGGTTATACTAACATATTTTACTTTGTATTTTGCAGTAACCCATTCCCAATCTGGATTTGCAGCTAGTAAGTTGGTGGCGAAATACAAAGGCAAGGTGAAGGCTGAAGGAAGTAGCGTGCCCCAGGTGCCTAAACTGGAGGTTGGAGACAAGGTGATGGTCAAGAGGAGGAGAGTTCAAGAGGTGGTTGACGTGGGAAACGAGATGTCAAGCGAAGATGAGCTTGAAAAGAAGGTAATGCAATATTCCCCATGACTTTTATTCTTACTTCTGGTTTTATTTAAAGCTGAGTGTTTTCTCTGAGACAGATTGCAACTGCTTCCGACTTACTGGTAAACGAAGTTAAGCTATGGAAAGAGAAGGCTGAGTCTTCATTTAAGGCTAGGTTGGATGCAGAAGAGAACCTTAAGGTTGCTATGGACATGTTGAAGAAGAAAAACGAAGAGATTGAAGCAAAGGATAGTGAGCTAACTCAGTGGGTGGTTAGATTTGCTAAATCGGGTACGAAGCACAGCAAGGAAGTGGAGTCCACTCATAACGAACTGATGACTGAGGCTGCTAAGTCTGTTTTTGAGGCTAGGATCGAGATGATCAAGGAACACCAAGCTGGCAAGCATACCGAATGGGAAATGGAGGAAGAGTATGCGGCTTTAAGGAAGATTGCTGGTGAAGAAACTGGTGAGGTGAACTCTCCAAGCTGGCAAGCATACCGAATGGGAAATGGAGGAAGAGTATGCGGCTTTAAGGAAGATTGCTGGTGAAGAAACTGGTGAGGTGAACTCTAAGGTGCAGGATGCAGATAAGACGGAGCAGGTTGGCGAGACCCAAGAAGAAAAGGTGGAAGAGGGTGAGAACGAAAAACTATCTTAATTTCTATTGGATGTTTTTTCTGAAAACAATTTTAAACTTTTATTTCGTTACTTTTAATTGAGGGGGTGTCCTCAAAAATAACTTATGGTTTGTAATTTTGACATTTTTGCCGAGGGGTTTGTCCTTGCTTTAGATGGTGAACTTTTGGGTTGTAAGGTTTTATGCATATCCGTTTGGACATGTTTTAGGTGGGCTTGGTATTTCTTCATGTCTTGCGATAACATGATGGGAATTTTTAGTTATTTTGGCTGTAAGTGATAGTTAGATTTCTAGGTGTAGCAAGTTGATGTTACAACTTAGAAATATTTTGGGAAATGTAAGAGGATAAGAACGAGTAGCGTGTGATGCTACTAAATGGAATGAAATGAATAAATGTTTTTTATCTACAAAACTTTTGTACTTGTGGTAACATGTTTAATGTTACAACCTGTTGTTTCAACTTGAGTTCATAATTTTAATTAAGTGCAAGAAGGTAATCAACATGTACATGACACATTGGCCCACCTACAACTTAACTAAAACAAGAAAAACGTTTGCCCAGGCGAAGGTGTTAATAACCTTAACAACTTAGAAAGATGTAAAATCTTTGAACCTTTAGAAAGGAGTGTACCTTTTCATCTTGGTTGTAAAGGATGGATTTTTGTTGGCCTGACGTGCAGCAACTTAAAAACTGGTTGTGTAATGTTTCAGCAGCTTTTGATACTTACACACCCTGAAACATCACCTATCTCTTGCATCCTGAGTCGAGCATGTTGATTATGTTTCCTTGAGGGTAGACCTTAAGTTATCTTGCAAAATAAAGAACATGTCAGGGGTGTACGCTAGCTTGGCTAACACCCCTCTGATGCTTAAATCAGTAAGAGTTTGAGAAATATAAATTAAATTGAAATAACATAATTGAAATAAAGTATAGTAAAACATACCTGGTTCTTGGAAATGAATAGACAAGCCATAACTTAAATGAAGTACAACTTGAGGTGGATTGCATTTCCAATTTCTTGGAATCCTCACTCCATCTTAGTTTGATAGGCTATATGCCCCCTTTCCAACTTCTGCATCGATCAGATATGGACCTTCCCATTTTACTGCAAACTTACCTGCATTTAGCTTCCTAGTATTTCAAAAAACTTTACTCCGCACCATGTCTCCAAATTAAAATCTTCTAACGCGGACATTCTTGTTGTAAGACTTAACTATCCTTTTGCTGGTAAGCCATCGTTCTGATCTTAGCCATATCCCTTAGTTCGTCAATAGTGTCTAGGCCTTCAGTGAGAACAAGCTGGTTGTCTTCTGGGGTTGTTAGACCATATCTAGCTGTTGGGATTGTAAACTCTACAGGAATAACAGCTTCAGCGCCGAACACCAAAGAATCAAGGTGTTTTGGCCAGCTACACTCTTTGGAGTAGTTCTATCTGCCTAAAGTACTAAGAGTAGTTATTCGGCCTATTTTCATTTCTTTTGGTTAAGACGTTTCTTCAGGTTGTTTATTATCAACTTTTCACAGGATTCAATTTGACCATCATTAGCTTGAGGGTGTACTGGTGTAGACATTATCAACATGATTCTTCATCTTACACAGAAGTCTTATGTCTTTTTGCTGACATTCTGCACAAAGGCTTCAACTTCAATCCATTTTTAGAAGTAGTTTGTCATAATCAGCATGAACACTTTTCCCCCAGCATAGTTGCCGCATTCACCGTCATATAATTCTCTTTGGACTTCCTCAGCTTGCTCTGGCCCTAGGCATCTCATGTACAGACCTGTAAAGGATTTTCATCCTGCGAGAATTGAATTATAAGCAACGTTCAAGATGTGGAGCTACGAACTGGCATGGCTACTATATCAAGATGGTCATTGAGTTGGCACACTTCAGGTTGATCTATGGCTGGATGCCTGACATGAATGATTGGGATGGTATTGTTCATCATGCTTTTGCAACTTGAACCCAGGTTGACTAATGCATCTGCTTCAGCATTCTCTTCTCGTGGGATCTGTTCAAAAATGAAATCTACAAACTGTCCGGCTAATGTCTTAACATGTTTAAAATAACTTGTCATCTTGGCATGCTTAGTCGGCCTCATTATTTGTCGCCTTGAACTCACAATCAACATCTTGAGGGATCAGGTCTCCTTGAGGTGACTTCAGGGCGATCCCCAAACTTGTGCCCCTAGCATCTGAAGCACCATCTGGGTATAGCTTCCAACACCTAGGAGAGCCAAGGCCTTCAAGTTGTTGGACTTCAGGTTCAACCTCGGGTTGCAAGTTGGGATTGAAATCTGCCACAAAGTCTGACATCTCATGTTTTCTCACCATGTTTATAGTAAACGGGATGTTGGGTGCCATCTTGTTTCCTTTCTCCTGAATCAATTTGTTTTTCTCCAACATGATGAACTTTATTGCCCTTGTTCTGACTTCTTCCAGTCTCTCGCAAGGAGTCATTGCCAACTCCTCATAATAAGGAGAATATTTCTTTGAGTCTCATCATGAAGGCTTCCGTTGCCATGGATATGCCCATGTTGGGGATGTCAACAGCTTCCTTGTTGAACCTGGTTAAGTAGTCTTTCAATGATTCATCAGGTTGTTGAACTATCTTGTATAAGTCACTGGTTAGTTTCTCAAAGACCCTGCTGCAAGAAAACTGGTTAGGAAACGTATTAATACGTTGAGCATAAGATCAATAGATCCTAGAGGTTGGGTGATGAGCCATCTCCAGGTTGCACCCGTCAAAGTAGAACCAAAGCCCCTGCAAAGGCAAGCTTCCTTAAACTTTAAAGGAATGTGAATCACGTCCATCTTCTCTTGGTATAACGCAATATGCTTCAATGGATTGGTTGTTCCATCATACTATTTCATGTGAGGAACAATGGATTTATTTGGTATCACCATGTTGGCAATGGCTAGGGTGAAGCGTGACTCATTATGACACGTTGGAGAAGTCGGGTAGTATGGCAACGTGATCCCAGGTACATTCATCACTACCTCCTTCAATTCCTGCAATTGGCTGTCCACCGAATTTCCCGCACCATGGTTAGTAGCATAATAAGAATTAAAATCAACTTGTGAATTAACACTCCCTGTTGGTCTTTGAGTAGGGGTCACAAATGCTGTTGAGGTAGTCTGGGATTTGCCCCCTGAAAAGCGTTATACGATACATTCTAGTGCATCCCAGACGGACCAGCTTGAAGAGCAGAGACCTTATGTTGCAACCTGGAAACATTGTTCATCGACATTGTGGAGGTATCAGCCTGTAGCATTATCTGGCGTCTCAATACAGCCATCGTATTTGCCAAGCTGGAGACGATATGCAACAGAATTTCTTTTGAAGTTGCAACTGATGTCCTTCCTTGAACTTGGATCGATCCTGCAGTAGAGCCAACATTTTGGCTTGAAGTCAGCATCCCGATAGTGGCTCCAGCTGAAGTCATAGCAGATGACATTCCGGTAGACATCTTGAATCTTTTCAATAATAAAAAAAACAAAGTTCTCACAGACAGCGCCAAACTGTTTTGATCAAATTTATGCAATTCAACTTCAAAGATGAGAATTGGGCAAAATGGAATATGATAATCGAAATTCAAGATGTAAAGACAAAGAATTTAACGAGGAAAGCCCTTGAACAACTTGTTCGCCGACATAAAACCTCGAAAGATGGTATTTTATTTAATATGGTGATGGATCTGCGAGTATGAGTACAATGTATACTTTTTCGTGTATGTGTGTATATATGTGTTGTCTACATTTATATGAAAAATACAAAGATATAATGATTTTAACGATTCATCAAATCCCGGATGCATTTGTTGAGTCTTGATTTCTTGTTGACGTTGAAATTCACTGGAAAGCTGATCCACCATGCGTTTGATCTGGTCTATAACGGCCGAAATTTTTTCCTACATTCGTGACTCAACAATGTATATCAAGATTTCACGATGTTACTCCGCTCCACCCGATTGATAAGTCCACCTTGTAAGCTTTGGCAAAGTCCGCTACACGTGAGGGGGCGTGTTAGAGATATTATCCCACATTGGGAATTGACAAACCTTGCCTATAACATATGAAGATCCTGAGCCACTCCCCTTGACACCAATTGGTTTTAAGGTGGAACCTCAGACTTTAAGATGGTATCAGAGCAGGTTCTTTACACGTGCAGGCTCAACGGCCCACGATGTTACTACGCGTCACCCAATTGATAAGTCCACGTTGTAAGCTTAGGCAAAGTCCGCTACACGTGAGGGGGCGTGTTAGAGATATTATCCCACATCGGAAATTGACAAACATAGCCTATAATATATACTCCCTCCGTTCCACTTCATTTGAGACCAAAAAAAAGGGCACAACTATTAAGGAATACTAATAAAATAAAAGAAATGTGTGGTAGAAAATGAAGAGAGAGAATGAGTGGGGTAAATAGTAGTGTTGGTTGAATAAATTGAGTGGTGGAAAATGAAGAGAGAGAATGAGTGGTGGGGTAGAGTGAATATAAAATTATAAATATTTTGCCATTTTGAGAAGTATCAATTGAAGTGGGACGGACCAAAAAGGAAATAAGTATCAATTGAAGTGGGACGGAGGGAGTAAAGATCTTGGGTCACTCTCCTTAGCACCAATTAGTTTTAAGGTGGAACCTCAGACTTTAAGAAATCTAGTGGTGGTTTTAGCCAACAAAAGATGTTGGATTGAAGGGATGCGACAGAGAAGATGGCCGCTAAGGATTGTCGAACTGAGCTAAGACGAAGTTGCGTCGGGTGATGGTTACGCCATTGCGGTGGTGGTTGCTAGTGGTTGCGCCGATGAGTGTGGTGAGGAAAGTTGGGCCACCGTTAGAAATGGTTTGTAGAAAATGTGTGTGTATGTGTTTTTTTCTAGAGGTAGAGGGATGGGATAAAATGATTGAAGAGAGAGAGAGGGAGAGAGGAGGTTAGGGTAATGATTGGTGGCCTGAGGGGGGGGGGAGGGTGTTCATCAAGTAGGGAATAGGGAGGTGAAGGTTTAATGTGTAATTTTTATTTGGATTAAACCTTTTTGGGTTATAAAAATACTAGGGCGTGTAATTGGTTTGTGTTCTAACCCTCCCAAATCAAACCGAAACAAATCAAATCGCGATTTGAGATTGCGAGACGGAACCACCGAACCGAATTGCGAAACCAAACCGCCAAACAGAACTACCAAACAAAGCAAATTAAATAAACTAATCCTAACCCCCATTTTGAATCCTATTTAATATTTTTGTATATTTTTTAATATTTACTGTTAAATTAATAAAAAAACTAAATTATACTCCCTCCGTCCCAAAATGTTTGTCCCATTTGACTTTTTTCTTGAACTTTGACCACAAATTTATGAGAGATTAATCATGTTCATGAAATTCTAAAAGTTGTTATTGATAATATTATTAATGGTGAATCAATAGGAATTTTTAGAATTTCATGAACATAATTAAATTGTCATATACTCCCTCCGTCCCGCTAATATTAGCACAAACACTGTTTGCGCGGGAATTAAGGAATATGATATTTTAATAAAGTGTTGTGAGTGTAAAAGAATGAGTGGAGAGAGAATGAGTGGAGGGAATAATAAATTATAATGGTGTTGTGAGTATTAAAATAATGTAGGAGAGAGAATGAGTGGAGGAAAGTGAATATTTTATTAATATAAAGTTTCATTTTTGGGAGTGTGCGGATATTAGCGCGACGCCCAAAAAGGAAAGTGTGCTAATATTAGCGGGACGGAGGGAGTATTTGTTGTCAAAGTTCAACAAAAAAGTCAAATATGACAAACATTTTGGGACCGAGGGAGTATAAACTAATCCTAACCCCCGTTTTATATCTTCTTTAATATTAATTTTATCATTTGTTATCTTGATTGCGACACATAAATAACCAAACTCTCTTGACATTTCAAAGTACTTTTCTTCCTTCCATCTCTCTTTTGCTCTAGTCTCTATCTTTCTCCGACTTTTCTTTTAAACACCCGCATCTTTCGCTGTTACTCCGTAATCTCGAAAAATTTAAACGAATCTGATAAAGAGTTGCAGTCTTAATCGTGGTATGAACCGTAGTCTAAACCACGGTATGAAACGCGGTCTGAACTGAATAATTGAATCGCATATTGAACCAATAGAACCAAACAATAGCAGTTTGATTTGGTTCGATTTGAAATTTTTCATGGTTCAGTTCGATTTGAAATTTTTGCCAAATCAATAACTAGTAGTTCAGTCCGTAAATTTTCTCAAACCGAACCATTTACACCCCTAAAAATACCTTGTCCTTTTAAGAAAATTGATCGGGCAAAATGAGGATTTTTTTTTTAAAATATAGCTTTTTAAAAATTTATATACCAAAATAACATTTCCAAAAACTTAAATACCAAACTAGCACCTTCCACTTGAATTTCGGAATTGGTAATTCCGGAATAAGGTAATCCGGAATTATCAATTCCGGAATTCAATTTTTTATTTTTTTTTCAAAACGGATTAAAGGGAGCGATTGCGCTATCAGTTGGGGCGACCGCACCAAATGGTATCCGGAATTATCAATTTCAAAATCCCCTTTTTTCTTATTTTATTTAATTCTTCTCTTCTCTTCCTTCTTTCTTTCTATATATATATATATATATATATATATATATATATGTATATATATGTATATATATATGTATATATATGTATATATATATATGTATATATATGTATATATATATATGTATATATATATGTATATATATGTATATATATATATATATATATATATATATTATTTATATATATAAAAAATAATAAATTATAAAGAGGAAGTCCCCTTAAAAGTCCTCTCACTAAGAGAGGTCCCAAAGGAACTTGAAAAACAATGAAGATGCATCATATATTTATAGTAGAAGAAATATTAGAAAAATGTAGGATACATCTATGTGGAAAACACAAAAAACATTTGAATTTAGAGATGGTGGGAAAAACAAAAATTCATTTGCCTCCAAAAATTTCATTTGCACTCCTCATGATTTTTTTGGAGGCAAATGAATTTTTCCCTTAAATCAATTACTTATCTTGGGCCTTTTACTTGTTCCATTTTTATGTGAAAGCCTCATGAAATTTTTTATTAGTAATATACGTAGAAATAATTTCATACTCCCTCCGTCTCGGTGGCTTAAAATTCTTCACAAAATCTGGGGAGAAACGCGTTTCTCCGTAACTTATGGAGAAACGGGGCCCGACTTGTCGCGCGACAATGCAGGCCAAGGCTTCTGGATATCCAGAAGCTTATGAAAGTGATATCCAGAAACCTTCAAAATGAATATCCAGAAACTTTCAAAATGTATCTGGATATTCATTTGATGGTTTCTGGATATACATTTGAAGGTTTCTGGATATACAGAAACCTTCAAAATGAATATCTAGAAACTTTCAAAAAGTTTCTGGATATTCATTTGATGGTTTCTGGATATACATTTGAAGGTTTCTGGATATCCAGAAACCTTCAATAAGCAATTTCTGGTCTTGGCCTTGGATTTGGCTTCAAATCTATTTTTTCTGGATATCCGCCCAAAGGCTTCTGGATATCCGTTCCAAAGCTTCTGGATATCCAGAACCCTTTGAGACTGATATCCAGAAATTATTTTCTGGTTATCAAACGCAAAGCTTCTGGCTATTAAAAACACGTTTCTCCATAGTTATGGAGAAACGCGTTTCTCAGCAGACCTACTCAAAATTCTTACTTTACTTTTTATTATGTCTCATTTTATGATTATTAGTTGTTTTATTAATAAAAATGAACAGAGACCTACTTATTATCCTCACAACAAAAATTCTCTATCACTTTCTCTTTCCTACTTTACACTTTATACTCACAATATTTATTTTTTCTTAAATTCTCGTGTCAAGTAAAACTAAAAATATTAAACCGAAAAGGAAGGAGAAATAAAATAATAGTGAATATATTTTTAAAATGATTGTTTTATTAATAATTTAACGTTATAACAATTATATGAAGTTCTTGTTATCCTTTTATATTTATCATCTTCATGCGACATCTTAGTTAAATTTGTGCATAATTCATCACCATTCATCCTTATTATGAATATTTTTAAAAATGTGATAAATTATTAATTTGTTATAATTTCATGCGCCCCCTCACCCTAAATCATTATTCATAAAAGTGTAAAAATTGAAAAATTAAATACAATATTTTTTAAGTTTTCATTATTAAGATAATTAAATCACGTATATTACTAGTCAAAAATTTCATGAGACTTTCACATAAAAATGAAACAAGTAAAAGACCCAAGAGAAGTAATTGATTTAAGGAAAAATTTCATTTGCCTCCAAAAAATTCATGAGGGGTGCAAATGAAATTTTTGGAGGCAAATGAAATTTTATTTTTCCCATCATCTCTAAATTCAAATATTTTTTGTGTTTTCCACATAGATGTATCCTACATTTTTCTAATATTTCTTCTACTATAAATAGATGATTCATCTTCATTGTTTTTCAAGTTCCTTTGGAACCTCTCTTAGTGAGAGGACTTTTAAGGGGACTTCCTCTTTCTAATTTATTATATATATATATATATATATATATATATATATATATATATATATATATATATATATATATATATATATATGTATATATGTATATATATATATATGTATATATGTATATATATATATATGTATATATGTATATATATATATATATATATATATATATATATATGTATATATATATATGTATATATATATGTATATATATATGTATATATATATGTATATATATATATGTATATATATATGTGTATATATATATATATATGTATATGTATATATATGTATATGTATATATATATATATATATATGTATATATATACTCCATCCGTCCTACTTTAATTGATACTTATTTCCTTTTTGGTCCGTCCCACATCAATTGATACTTACCCAAAATGGAAAGAAATCTTCACTATTTACCCCACTCATTCTCTCTCCTATTTTACTTTTTTCACTCACAACATTCTCTCTCCTAAGTATTCCTCCCACTCATTTTCTCTCCTATTTTACTTTTACACTCACAACATTCTCTCTACACTTTTTCTCTTTCTTACCTTTCCTTAATATGTGTGCCCTTTTTTTTTATATCTATTGAAGTGGGACAGAGGGAGTATATCTATCTATATATATATATATATATATATATATATATATATATATATATATATATATATATATACTTATATAGAAAGAAAGAAAGAAGAGAAGAGAAGAATTAAATAAAATAAGAAAAAAGGAATTTCGGAATTGATAATTCCGGATACCATTTGGTGCGGTCGCCCCAACTGATAGCGCGATCGCTCCCTTTAATCCGTTTTGAAAAAAAAAAAAAAAGATTGAATTCCGGAATTGGTAATTCCGGATTACCTTATTCCGGAATTACTAATTTCGGAATTCAAATGGAAAGTGCTAGTTTGGTATTTAAGTTTTTGAAAATGTTATTTTGGTATATAAATTTTTAAAAAGCTATATTTAAAAAAAAAAATTCCAAAATGAGCCTTGTGGAATTAATTTATGTTTTTTAGAATTGTGTTTTACTTGATTGTGTATCGCTCCTATAATAATGATAGCATTGCATTAAAAAAAATTACATAAAAAGCTATATTTATTTTGGAATGAGTCAAAAAGAAAAATGTTACCTTATTTTATTATGTGAAGAAGTATTTTTTAACTAGCACTTTTAAAACTTGTAAAAATTGTCAGTTTAAATGATTATTACTACATGAATCAATGAGTTATTTTAAATGACAATTATAAGGATGCAATTTTATTATTTTATTTTTGTTAAAATTCATTTTTGCCTCGAGTAATTTTTATGAAAAACTAGTTATTTCAAATAAATAGGAAAAACTAGTTTTAAAAACGTACGGTGACATTTTTTAAAATTAACTGGAACTTAATTTAAATGCACGATGTCATTTTTTTTAATTAAGGCTCCGTTTGTTTAGTGTAAAACATTTTCCGGAAAATGATTTCCGACAAAATATTTTCCGAAAAATGAAAATGTTTTCCGAAAAATAAGATAAAAATGAAGTTTTCTCCATTTTCTGGTGCGAAACAAACACCGAAAAAGGGGGAAAATGTTTTCCAAAAAACATTTTCCCCCAAACAAACGGAGCCTATCTGTCACTTTTTCAAAAATAGTAATATTATTCTTTAAGTGTCTTTAAGTGTCAGGTCTTGTGTAAATTTGTGTCGGTTGGTGTTTTTCTAGTGCAAGTGTGTTAAATAGTGCAGCGGTGTTAGAGTAAAATTGTCATGTGCATTGATAAAAAGTGTCATTTTTAGTTATAAAAAATGTCAGAGGTGTTAATGAGTTTCGGTTATTTACAAAAATGTCATCGCGTCATTTTAAAAAAAGTTTAAGTTATTTACAAAAATGTCACCATGCGTTTTTAAAAAGTTGCAGTTAATTATCAAAATGCCATAGCACATTTTTAAAAACTAAATTTTCCAAATTACTTGAAAAAACAGATTTTTCCTAAGAGATTGACTTTTGCGTCGGAGTTAAAAAAAAAATGATCTTTGATAAGTTTTTAAAAATAAAGAAAAAGATTAAAAAAAAAAAAAAAGCACATGCATTCCCTTTAATAAATTCGGACTTTATTGCTAGTAGTATCCAACTTACGCGAAACACGGCCCAAAATAAATACCCAAGCAATACCTAATCCAAGAACCCTAATCTTCCTTAAACCCTCCCTCCGTCCCCCAAGTACACCGCCTTATCTCTCTCTCTCTCTCCGCCCTGATTTTCTCTCTCCCCACCTTAATAACTTGAAATTTCTACCTCTCTCTCCCTGATCCCAAATTTTCTTGGAAATTACAATGCCGCCTCGCAATACCAGGAATAATCAAAACAACAACGACGGCAACGGTGAAGGTAATTTGAGGAAGAACAAACCAGCTTGTGCTGCATGCAAGAAGCAAAGAAAAGGCTGTGCTCAAACTTGCTTATTAGCACCCTATTTTCCACACACAATGACCCAAGAATTCAATGCTGTTCACGATTTATTCGGACTTAGCAACGTTCAAAGAATGCTAAGAAATCATCAAGAACACGAGCGGAGGCAAGAGTTTGTGAATTCGCTTATTTGGAATGCCGATATGTGGAAGGATGATTCGGTTCTTGGTCCGTACGGTGCATATTTGAAGTTGCAACGTGAGCGCGATATGTTAGCGTCCATGATGCAGTCCCAACAACAACAACAATATCAACAACAATATCAGCAACAACAACAAGTGGCAATTGCGTTTGGGCACATGAATATTGTACCACAGCAAAATATCAATCACTTGGAGGGTTCATGGAGATATGCTGAAGGAATATTTAGGCAAGAGCCGAGGGCGTTTATGGGAGGCGAAGAAACGGGGCATGTCGCGGCTGCAACTTACCAACAGAATTTAAGGAGTGATGATCGGGCCAATCTTCATCATTAAAGGTAAATACTTTCTCTTATGGATTTTGTTTGTAAATTAAGTTTAATTATAGTACAACCATGGTAAGACAAGCACCTGTTTAATAATTAAGTCTTGAAACGGTTTAAAATTTGTTGTTATCCTTTACACTATCCCCATCAGTGATCAGTGACCCAACTCTAACACAATCTCAAATAAAATATTATTTTCTTTCACTTTCATATACACAACTCCAACTTTATATAATTTATACTCCTATCAATGACCCAACCCAATTCAACTTTTTAATAAAATATTTATTTCTCTTTACTCCAACTTACTTAAAATACTTATCATTTTATTTTTTTAAATAATGTATTAGTAATAATATTTTTAAAATCATCCATACAATTATTAAAAATATTTACCTATACAATTATATTAAAAAAATTATGAATTTTGATATATTTTTTATTTTATTATTTTTTATAATTATATAAAATATATTAATTTTAAAAATATATTTATATAAAAACATGCCACCCAATCATTGGGTGACATGTATCCTATTTTGGTAATCCAACTTTGTGCCAACCTGGGTGGTTGCCCGGAGTCATGCATTTTGGTGACTTTTTTCTTCTTTTTTTTTTTAGTTGTGACCCATGGTGACCCTCTTTCACGAGAGTCACCAACGTGGGTAGTCTTAGGTATAGGTACGATGGGAATGTTTTGTCTTGCCCTCTAACAACATAATATTAGGGTTATTTTTGTCATTTTCATGGAAAGAACGAAAAATATTAGAGATTACCGGATTAGCCGATTAGGTCATATATCTAGCTTGGTCCGACTTTTATAATAATACATAAATTACATTTTATAGTAATATGAATTAAATATTATACTCCCTCCGTCCCAATCTAAATGTCTAAACTTTCCATTTTGGGCGTCCCATTTAAAATGTCCCATTTCCAAAAAAGGAAAGTTTTTTTCACTATTTCACTCACTCACTCTCTCTCCTACTTTACTTTTACACTCACAACATTCTCTCTCCTAACTATTTCTCCCACTCATTCTCTCTCCTATTTAATTTTTCATACTCACAACATTTAAACTTTTTCTCTTTCCTACCTCACTTTTTCTCTTTTCTACCTCACTTTCCTTAATTTCCGCGCCGAACCCATTTTTGAACATTTAGATTGGGACGGAGGAAGTAGCATACTCCCTCTCTGTCCTAGTTCAAGCTTCATCATTTTGGTGTTGACATAAAATTTAAGGAAAGTGTTGAGTAAAAAATGGTTGTGAGACAGAATAAGTGAGTGGGTAAGACAAGTGGAACCCATAATTTAAATGTGTGAAGAAGAAAAGTTAATGAGTATGAGAAGTGTGACCCATAATTTATGAATGTGAGTATGAGAAGTGGTGTATGTATAATAGAATATTAATAAATATTTTCTATTTTATGAATGGTGAAACTTCTACCGGGACACCCATTTTTTGGATAAAAGGGGAAGCTTTGTACGGGATGAAATATTTGTCCCATTTGACTTTTTTGTTGAATTTTGACCACAAATATATGACAATTTAATTATGTTCATGAAATTTTAAAAATTCCTATTGATTCACCATTAATAATATTATCAACAACAACTTTTAGAATTTCATGAACATGATTAATCTCTTATAAATTTGTGGTCAAAGTTCAATAAAAAAATTAAATGAAACAAATATTTTGAGACGGATGGAGTATTTATTTGAAATTATACATATCCTAAATACGCTTTTAGTCCGCTCGAATACGTGCCTCCACATTAAGCCCACAGGCTCAGGCGGCCGGCCCAACTAGTTTTGAGTTGGGCTGATAGGCCTTTTTGACTTTCGAGCTCAAGTCTATCGGCAAGATTGGGTTCTCATGGCAAATTGACAGGGCCTCCCTAGGCCGCTTCCATTAGAAGTCCAAACTCATGTTTGGGCTTTGAACTTATACTCCCTCCGTCCCCGAACATAATTCACAAACACTGTTTGCACTGGTTTTAAGGAGGGAATATTATATTGAAAGTGTTGTGAGTGTGAAAATAAAATAGGAGAGAGAATGAGTGGAGAGAATAGTAAATTATAATGGTGTTGTGAGTATTAAAATAATGTAGGAGAGAGAATGAGTAGAGGGAATAGTAAAGATTCATTTCCATTTTTTAGGTAAGTTTTAAATGTGTGAAGTAAGTTTTGGGACGCCCAAAAAAGAAAGTGTGAAAATTGTTCTGGGACGGAGGGAGTATTTGCTTAGAAATCCCAACATGAGTCATCCATCGTCTGATCCATTTTGTAAACAATTTAATGACCTGGATTACAACGTCCAAAAACATCACTTAGAGACTTTTTATTACTGGTGAGCAAAAAAAATCGTTAACACCGTTAGCATCATTAACATCGAAAAATCGAATCCGATAAAATCGAAACCGAGCCATTTGGTTTGATTTAGGTTTTAAAAGTTTAGAAACCGAAATTTTCGGTTTGATTTAGGTTTTAAAAGTTTAAAAACCGATAAGAAACCGAACCGATAAGCCAAAACTATGTCGTTTTATTTATACTATATATATTTCTTTTCTTCCTTTTATTTTCATTTTTCCACATTCACATATTTCTTTGCCACTAATTGTTTTCCAAGGATGTCGTGAGAAAAATGAGTTTGTTGAGGCTGAATAAACAAGGACAAAATTACATGTAAACAAGCCAAAAGGCTTTTCAATTTACAGTGTGTCCCAGTTGATACTAAGACTTTTAGGGTTAAAACTCGTCAAGGCTGAATAAATCAAAGGGGCAATATCCAATTTGAATCAAAATAACTAGTTCAAGCCATGAACAGTGGGCTCATAAAATTGTTCATTGAAGTGCGGCTTCACGTCCCTGTCATCTTTCTTTTTTTTTTTTTTTTTGTACGATTTGATTTTATTCTTTATATATTTTGCATTACTACCTCCGTCTTAAAATAATTTTTTTTCTAATTATGTAGGAATCGTAGACTTTTTGAAGTGTTGAAGAGGTCTCTTTTGAAGTGTTGAAGAAGAGAAGAATTTTACATTTGTAATTCTCCTTATGTTTAACATGTGGATGGATGAATTTAACTTTTTAATATTTTGATTATCATTTCAAATATCATACTTTTAAGCTTAATATGTATTACATATGGATGGATGGATGAATGTTATTTTTATGTGTTTTTTTTTTTTTTTTTTTTTTTTTTTTTGTTGCTGAATGTCAAAATCTCATTTATATGGGCTGGTTCATATGCTTGGCCCAACAAAGCCTAACAAAAGAACTTGATGCCCAAACAAGGCCCATTAAAGTCCAACAATCCATTAAGACACCGAACCATTAAGAAACCGAAGTTAATGGTTTCGATTTACAAAAAAACCGATAGTTATTGGTTTGGTGTCGGTTTTATCCTAAAACCGATCCAAACCGATCCGTGCTCACCCCTACTTTTTATTCATGATTATTGGATACACACGGAAATTTGATCTGCTGGCTAGAGCTCATAGCTTTCAACTTAGAGGTTATAGGTTCGATTTCCCCAGAAGTTAGAGGGAAGACTTTCTCTTCCTAGGATTTATTTCCTAAGCGTTTTTGTGCATGCATGTGTTCGATTATTTTCTAGGCGCTTTTGTGCAAGCTTGTGTTCGATCCCCCCATAAGTTAGAGGGAAGGCTTTCTCCTGTGTGTTATGGGTTCGATCCCTTCAGAAGTTAGGGGGAAGGCTTTCTCCCCCTAAAATATGTGTGTATGTGAGTAGTGAAAAAAAAATGATTATTGAATTATCTATTGTGTCCTTGAATGAGATGATGATGCAATTTTAACTATGAAATTTCAAAAAAAAAAAAAAAAAAAAAAAAAAAAACTAAACTCTGGGAGATCCAAACTTAGGATTTGAATCATGAGCTAAATGTGGTCTATTTGGTACTCTCGTCGTCCCAAACTAAACGTCTATTTTTATCAAAATTTTGTATCATAATTATTATTTGATTTTTAAATAACTTTATTCCTAAATTATTTTATACTGATTTGTATTTTCATAATTTATTTTTTTTGTAATGCAAAGGGTTGTCAACGGCCCATTTAATTTTATTGAAATATGAAAATAAAATGTGATGTGGTAGAATTCGAAGAAAGTTTGACTTTGTTTTTTCTTTCGCGAGATTTGAATGTTTGACTTTTTCTCCTACAAGCTTGACCATAACTATGTAGTCCCCTATAAAAAAAAAAAAAGAAGCAATTAATCAATAAAATAATTAATCATAAAATAAAATAAAGACAGAGATAAAATTATCCATAGCGTATTTTAGAACCTCCCCAGTATCTTTTATAGTCTTGACCTTCATACTTAATCGCGCTATTGTCATGTCTTTTTTTAATCGGGATAAATTCATCTTCTTAATTATAGTAGTAATTATCAAAAGAGCGGCTATCTGTAATCCTCCCTTTGAGCCCCAGGGATACAAATCTCCTACCATCCCTCCTTATTGGTGAGCCTCATCGCCTATCACTATAGTGATACTTCTGAGTGATAACCTTCGAGGTCAGAGTTACACTCTTCCCGGATAGGGATAGTGTTAGGACCTAACTTTGATCAATGTCTCAGTTAGTTGGTTTTGATAAAGGAATATATATATATAGAACAGGGTTTATATCAAAAGAGAAAATCTGTTATATTCATCTTTCAGTTTATCTGACAGCTATGAGTATGACAGTTATGATTCTATCTTATACATTGGTTACATTCAATCAATAAACATGAATCATATTCCCTATCTTAACTATCAAGATCATCAAGTGCATCTCAGTCCTTATTAGAGAACATCTCTGATAGCTAAGCCTTGTATGATCTGACAGCTATGACTTCATTCCTCTGATAGCCATCACTTTGTCTCAATCTCTGTTACCACAATCTCATCCAAAGTGGAACCTGGATCTTCACAGCTGTCAAGTTCACCATTGAAGACCAATGAAGACCACTGAAGACCTTCTGGAAGCTCTCAGTTCAAGCCGCGGCTCAAGCCGGCTCATGAAGACCTGCAAGTGGACATGTGGGGCAAAGACCAGTCAAGGCTCATTAATGTAGCTGCAACAGTCATATTCCAACGGCTACATTGAAGGGTATAAATAGAGGAGTTCATCCTCTACACAAACAAACCCTTGAAAAATACTCTTTTTCACAGTCCAAAACCTTTCCCTTACACCCACACACACCTCCTGTAATCCACACACACGCTCATCAATCCCTACCCTTTAAACCCTGTTCCAAACCAAAACCCTCACCCCAAAACCTCTACTTCAACAACAAACAACCCTAGTGTGTTAATTCACAAATTCCAAAATCCTAAGACTGTACTTTAGGTGTAGAATTAGTTTGTAAACACTCAAGACTGTACTTTGAGTGTATTAGTTGTTTTGTAAAATCTTGAGACTGTACTTCAAGTTGTAAAAACACTTAAGACTGTACTTTAAGTGTATCCCTAGTTGACTGTACTAATTAGGAAGAGGAAGTTCAAGGAACTTGCCTAAATCAATCATTTGTAATTTTTGTTGATTAAAGATTATAATAAAATTGATCTCACTTGTCAAGATTGACAGTGGGGGTGGATGTAGGAGGAGTGAACTACGAACCACTTTAAATTCTACGTGTTATTACATTTTTGCAATCACATTCACACACTTGCATTATTTCTTTGTGTTCTTTGTCCTATCATTATTTCAAGCTTCTCTTATTCCATTTGCACAATTCAACAATCATCGACGGCTAAGCCAAACCATAGCTGTCTGATCATCTGCATATCAACAAAGGGCCTTTCAATTGGTATCAAAGCTTGTCTTCACATTCAAAAGTCTAACAACTTGTGAAGGATCCTCTTCAAACCCACCATGCCTCAACCAAGGAGAAATAATGAGAAAGACATCCCACACATTGATGATTGTGGATCTTTTGAGATCTATGCTTCAAAAATAAAAACATACCTTGATGCAAACGGTATATGGGCTGGTATGTTCTAGAGAATGAAGTGTCCTACCCAACTCAAATCTGTATTGATGGAGGACCTAGTAAGACCAAATCCCGAAACATGGTCGAGATCGAGAAACAATTGATCGGTGCAAACTTAAAGGTCAAAAACATTCTTGAAAAGAGTGTAAATGACTCACTAGCACAAGAAATTGCTAAGGAACCAAATGCCGAGATCGGCATGGGCTCTCATTCAAACAAAGTTCACTAAGCACACCGGTGTCGGGACACAAAATTTGTACAACTTGCTTAGGCAATTAGACAACTTCAAGTTCTATCCTGGAGAAAAGGTGAGTCTTTGCTCAACCAAGGTTTGAAAACCTTGTTAGATCTATTATGACCATGGAAAAACCTTTGAACAACAAGATCTACGCCTCAAGATATATTCTAATCTCCCACAAGAATATGAAAAGGTAGCTTTACCTATTAGAGAAGGATCTGAATGGAGCACAATGACAGGTTGAGCAGTATTTTGGAAAGCTTGAAGCTTATGAGCTGGAAGGTATGATAAAAATTCAACCGGTTCCTACCATTTCACAAACTTTAGCCTTAAGCTGCTCAAGAAAGCTGTCCACAAACCAATCACTCACCAAGACATTGAGACCATTGTCAACAATGCTCTTCAAAAGATAAACATCGGCTCAGGCACAATCGGCAAACGCAGATCTCTCAAGAAGACATTCCAAGTCTCATATCCATAGGTGTCGAAATGCCATGAAATTTCAAAAGAAATCTTTTGACAAAAAATACAACCCTTCCACATCTAATTCTCAACAAGACTGCTACAAGAAGACAATTGATTGCTTCATTTGTGGAAAGCAAGGACATTACTCATCGATTGTCTGAACCAAGGAAACCTAGGGACAATCGAGACGGCTAAGAAGATGACCTACTCAAAAGAGATCATTCACGGTTCCAAGTGCAAGCTGCTTCAATTGCTCCAAAAATAAACATGACAAAAACAAGGAGCAAGTTATGATAGGCGACTCATCAAAATTCGGTGATGAAGAGTATGTGTCAAGTGATGATTACGACAATGAAGGAGAAGAAGCCATGATATGCCTTATAGGCGAAGATGAGGAAGAATCGAGACAATGAGGAAGAAATGGAAGCACTAGCTGCTGAGATGAACTAAAAGAGGTACATGATTTTAACTCCTTAAATATTGATGGTTTCAAACAATTAGTTTGCACTCTTTTAATTCAAACCAAAAAACAAAAAACTAGCTTTGCTTATTTGGTCAATGAGAACCTTTCCCAATCCTCAACCATTGACACCCTCACAAAAACCATTTACGAGCTTGAGAAAGCATGTCAAGGGCTAAGAGATCAATGCATCATGCTTGAAAAACAAAACATGGATCGGCAGTGAGACATCAAGTAATCATGAAAGCTGTCAAAAGACTCGGTAATCTTGAAAAAGAAAATGATGCTCTTAAAAGAGAATAGACTCATGGAACATGTCAAGCAAAGCATTATCCCTTTTCACCTACACCCAAAGGCGTCCCGGTGACAAAACGGGGATTGGTGCGATGATCCTACACAAAGGTGTACACTCCTCCCCTTTGGTGAAAGGGCCATTGAAAAAATGGTTCTAGAAAACCTAAGTTACAGCGGCTATCAAACTCAAACTTATCTGTTCAAACCAAGGGAAAATCTAAGGAAATCTTACCTGGTCCTAGTCACTCAAACAAAGGACCAAGTAAAATCCAAGGAAGCAAGTATATTTGGGTTCAAAAAGGGGCCAATATACGAAAGAAATTGAGTTGCAAAAGATGCTAGACGACCAGCCACGACAGACGGCCAAGGCATGACGGACGGCCAAGATCTTCCAAACCACATAGAACCCCAAGGCAACAAAGATTCTATAACAAACATAGGTACACCAAACAACAAAAACCTCAATGGCAATTCTCAAATGGAAGAAGTCATGCAAGTCAAAATGACTCTCCCGGATCATCCTCTTCAAATAACTTTCGGTTTCAACCCCAATACAACAATCCAAACCACTTCTTCAATCCATCCCAATCCATTTGTCCTTACACCTTACATGATGCAAATCATGTCATATTACCATACCCTAAACCGGTTCTTCAACAAGGGATCAATGAACAAAGCTAGGGTTCCCGAAGAAAAACTAATCCTTTGGACCCCGAAAAGAATAAAAAGGGGTACCATAAAATTTACTTTACATTTGCGGTACCTAGGAAAGGACTTTGGTATTTAGATAGTGGTTGTAGTAGACATATGACCTTCAATAAAGGCTGGTTGCAACAATATTCCCCTAAAAATGGTCCAAATGTAACCTTTGGTGACAATTCCCAAGCTAAGGTCAAAGGATCGGAAATCTTATTACAAAAGATATCATTTTTACAAATGTGTCTTATGTAGAAGGTCTCGAAACACAATTTGATTAGCATTAGTCAAATGCGTGATAAGGGATATCATGTTGTTTGCACTAAGGATAAATGCCTTTGTTAAAGATAAAAGCAATAAAGTCATTACATTTGGTTCAAGAAAAGGAAATCTCTATTGCTTAAACTTAGAGATTGTGGAGTCCTCAAATGCTCACTGCCTTCTGTCATTTAGTCAATTTGATATATCATGGCTTTGGCACAAAAGATTGGCTCACCTTAACCATAAAACCATCTCCAAGCTTGCAAATTCAAATCTAGTCGAGAGGTCTTCCAAGGATCCCATTCAAGAAGGACAAACTATGCAAAGCATGCCAATGTGGGAAGCAAAGAGATCTTCATTCAAGCCCAAGACCGGATTGGACACATCAAGACCTATTGAACTACTTCATATGGATCTCTTTGGACCCATAAGGACTAGATCTTTAGGAGGAAAAAGATACTCCCTTGTTGTGGTTGATGACTTCACAGATTCACTTGGATCATTCTTCTTGAATCCAAAAGTGACACCCTTAGGCGTCGACAAAGTTTGTTCAATAAAATTCAAAATCAAAGGGACATCCATTGTCAAGATCGAGATCTGATCATGGTAAAAGAATTTGAGAACACGGGAGTAGAAGAGTATTGTGATTCAAAGGTATTGATCACAATTTTTCAGCCCCAAGAACACCCCAACAAAATGGTGTTCTTTGAAAGGAAGAACAGAACAATACGTGAGGCGGCAAGAACAATCTTTGTCGAACACAATCTCCCAAAATATTTTTGGGGTGAAGGCTGTCACTCTTCTTTGTGTATGTTCAAAATAAAACAACGATCAACAAATTCCATAAGAAGACTCCATATGAACTATGGAATGACAAAGTTCCTACCATTTCCTACTTTCACGGTTTTGGAAGTAGATGCTTCATTCACAACAATGGCAAAAACAATTTGGACAAATTTGACTCCAAATGTGATGAAGGAATCTTTCTTGGATACTCTAACACAAGCAAAGCTTATAGAGTTTACAACAAAGAAGACTTGTTGTGGAAGAATCAATTCATGTTGACTTTGATGAAAACAATGATCAAAGTGTAAGCTGAGATTATGTGATTTTGATGAAGGTTTGGGAAACCTTGATAATCTCCACTGAAGCATCTCCCATTCTTGATTCAAGCTGTTCTCCATCATGAACAAGATTCATCAAATCTTCCATACATGGTTCCAAGAAATTCATCGGCGGCTATCTGTGCCAGGACGGCCATGACCAATCCCGCTCCCATCATCAACCAATCCGGCCAACCAAGTTAACGACAATCACTCCCACTACCAATCCAAATGATGAGGAAGAGAATACTCAAAAGAATAGTCATCCCTTGGTGACATCTCCCAAACTTCTTCCTTAGGCGACGGCTGACCCTTAGGCGACGACCATCCAAATTCATCATGTAATCCATCCACTAGCCATCTTCCATCTCCATCCAATAATCCTCTTTCTCCTCCCAAAACCAATGATGAATCCACCATTACTCACATCATTCCACCCAATAAAGACCTTTACATCAGTCTTCAAATTGATAAAACCCAGTTCGAGACAACATCCCTTTTCTCATGAGTGCATTCATATCCCAAGTGGAACCAAAGAAAATAAATGAAGCACTCGAAGATGCTTGTTTGGATAGAAGCCATGGAAGAAGAACTAGAGCGGTTTGAAAGGAACAAAGTGTGGCAACTTGTTCCTAAACCAAGAAACCAAGCTGTCATTGGAACAAGATGGGTCTTTAGAAATAAGATGAATGAAGAAGGTGTTGTTGTAAGAAACAAAGCTAGGCTGGTTGCTCAAGGATACGAGACAAGAAGAAGGTATTGACTATGATGAGACTTTTGCACTGTTGCAAGACTTGAAGCTATTAGGCTATTCCTTGCCTATGCTTCATTCAAGAAGATGAAAGTATTCCAAATGGATGTCAAGATCGAGTGCATTTCTGAATGGAGTCTTAAATGAAAAGGTTTTTGTATCTCAACCCCTGGTTTTGAGCACCCAAAGTTTCACGATCATGTGTACAAATTGGACAAAGCATTGTATGGGCTTAAGCAAGCACCAAGAGCTTGGTATGATACTCTATCTAGATATCTCCTTGGCAAAGGATTTACCAAGGGCCATATTGATAACACTTTGTTTATCAAGAAATATGGAGATGATCGGTTGCTCATCCAAGTCTATGTTGATGACATCATTTTTGGTTCATCAAATGAGGACTTGTGCTTGAATTTGGAGATATTATGAAAGACAGTTTGAAATGAGTATGATTGGTGAGCTTACTTTCTTCTTGGGTCTTCAAGTCAAGCAAATGAAGGAAGGAATCTTCATTAACCAAGCTAAATACACAAGGGATATGATCAAGAAGTTTGACATGCAAGCTGCTTCCCTGCCAAAACACCCTTGTCAACCACAACCAAACTCCATGCTGATCTAGATGGTCAAAGTGTAAATCCAACACTTTACGAAGCTACATTGGATCTCTTCTTTATGTAACGGCTTCAAGACACGACATTATGTTTAGTGTCTGTCTTTGTGCTAGATTTCAAGCTAATCCCAAGGAATCTCATCTCTCTTGTCAAGAGAATTCTAAGATATCTCAAAGGAACCCACGATTTTGGCTTGTGGTATCCTTTGAATCCCCATTCTCTCTAATTGGATTCACTGACTCGACTATCTTTGGATGCAATCTAGATAGAAAATCCACAAGTGGTGGATGCCGGTTTATTGGCTCAAGAATCATTTCATGGTCAAGCAAAAAGCAAACCTCGGTAGCCACCTCAGCAGTGAAATTTGAGTATATTCTTTGCCGAGGCTTGTGTTGTTCTCAAATTCTCTATCTTAAAAGTCAACTTCAAGACTTTGGAATTGAATTATCCAACATTCCCATCTTACGCTGACAACTCGAAGCACTATTGCCATGACGAGAAAACCACATCGACACTCAAAAACAAAGCATATTGAGGTAAGACATCACTTCATCGAGACCATGTTGAAAAAGGGAATATCAACCTTGCAAAAGTTTGTGCGAGGATAATGTCTACGATATTCTTACTAAGGCAATGGATGAAAAGAGATTTGAGATGTTAAGAGCCATGCTTGGAATGATAAATATGCCAAAATAAAGAGTTGTACTTCATAAATAAAGGAGGCTTACATAATTCGGGGCAATCTTTGTCACAATGGAGCAGACGGCTATTCCCTCAAAAACATCTCGATAGCTATCCTTGATAGCTATCCATACAAAAGTCATGAAAAACAAAAACAGAAACAAAAACATGAAACAAACCATGAAATCCCTTTCTCTTTCATCTCCCTTCTCTCACCAAAAACTTCCTTAAAGCCAAACAATCTCCAGATCCGGCTCTCCTCTTCAAATCTTCACCTTAGGCATCGAGACATTCTTGGGGAATGTCACTTTGTTTCTCCGAGATCCTCCTCCGGCACTCATTCCTTCACACCTTGCCTCCTGTGTAGATTGCAAGGTGCGGTGATACCTTTGCAACCATATTGGGTGCCTCTCCAGGAAGGGATCAATTGAAGTGACAGAATATTGAAGTGAATGACTTGCTCTCCTTGGCCACCATTCTTCAAGCTGCATCATATGGTTGAAGCAATCCTTCCATTGGTGTCACAAAGCTAAATTCTCGAGAATAAGACCCATTTCCGGCAACTACAAGTGGTTGGCTAGCTCTTGACTCTTCTCTCTCTCTGCGGGAACTACGGCGGGGCTAAAACAACCAATAACCTGGTTGAATAGGTATGAGATTGTTGAAGAAGGAGAGACATGCACTCCGGCAAAGTTATCTCCTCTCCCCTCCAACAATCCAACCCACGGAGAGAGTGAATCCCTACTCACGGGAGTATACGGCTTCTCGGGCTTAACCTTTTTCTTGACGGCTAAGCTCCTTTCCATAGGCATGCGAGCCCTATCTTGCTTAACCAATTCCCCCAATGTATAAACCCTCTCTACCTTACTTTTTCCCTTCTTGGACTCACTTTGATCAACCTTGATAGTCTTTCCAAAGAGCCTTATTCCCTCTCCTCTCTCTTGTCAATTTTCTCTCTGACGGCTACCTCCTTGACACCATAGTCTGATCTTCTCTCACTCTCTTGTTCTTACCTCTGTCTCTCACTCCTACGAACTTTCAACTACATTGAAGGACTCTCTCTCTATCTCCATTTCATCCCCGCTCAAATCATCCTCACAATTCTTCCCAAAAACCAACTTTTTTCTTTGTTTGAGCCATATTTTTGGGATTAAACTTTGAGGAAAATCTACCCATTTGTGTTTGTAAAACAATGCGAATAAATTTCTTCTGAAATTATCATTGTTTTATAGGCAAGTTTCACCTAGCTATCTCAGACAGCCATCATCATTCAAACTAGACTTAACTGTCAAAGTTTTCTTTCAACAGCTAGGATAAAGCAACTTTTATGTGATTTGATCGTGTTAATTGCTCACAATTGTCACTTCCTTAGCCATCTCTTCACCTGCAAAATTCTTGAAAAAGAGAATGTTCTTCTTGTGCTCTGTGGAAGTTAATGCCTCAACGTGGGGAAGGGCAAAAATCACTTTGTTCATGTGAACAGTTACTAAACTTTGAAACCCCAATGCCCATTAAAACCCACTCTCCACTCATTATTTGCCTCTCTCTCCTTTCGTAATCACCAAAAACCCTGTTTCATTAACCCTCTGTTTAAAATTCATCTCTTTTCCTCACTAATCCTTCATCGTATTCCTTGACCCTAATTCCTTAATCATCAATGGCGGCATCAAAGCAAACTACCCGGATGCTCACGGTTACTTCATAAAACCTAGCTTCTATGAGTGCGAAGTTGGGATACTCATCCAAGAACTTCTTGAGGTCAATGAATTGCTTAAATTCATGGAAGCAAGACCTCCAATCTATGAAGAATTGTGCGAGAGAGATTTACCTTGTGGGACGAGAGGAACAAGGAAAACAATTCAATTACTTGCCACCATAGACAATGTGAAGATAACCATTACTCAAGAAATGGTCGGTGAAGTCTATGAGATCCCAAACAAAGGCGTCTTTGTGAAGAACATATGGGATAGAGGGTCGGACAGATTGAAAAGCGTGTATGAGAAATTCTTTGGGGTTAAAGTTCATGACTTTAAGAGTGTACGGGACAAGGCAATGGTGAAAGACAAAGGTGACATTTTCAAATCAACTCTCATGGATGTGGTGAATAAAGCCATTGATGGCAAGCAATCTTCATTTGATCAAATGGGATCAAATGAATGGAAGCAAATGCTGAGCCTATTTACCAAAGACACAAACTGGTGCATTGTTCTTCTTCACAACTTCCAGCTTGCAGTCTCAACCTCCACTCTAAAATTCAAGAAGCAAGGTGGAAAGATGAACAACTTGATTCATGAGTGGAATTCTTGATGTTCTAATCCCAAAACTCAATCCTCCTCTACACAAGAAATGGTTGAAGGCTGTGAAGGCATCGGAGACCAAGTGTTTCAATAATGAGAACCTTTGCATTGAAACAAAAGAAGGAGAGCTGTCTTGAAAATTTGGAGATGATGTAAGTACCGGTAGTTTTATTGAGACTCAAGAAAAGCGCAGCGAAACTAGAAAGAAGATTGAACCTTGGAAGGACTTGATAGCATTGGCTACAAGTAGAAGAATAAAGAGGGTGTGCAATCCAATGTGAAGAAAGCTGGATTGTTGAAAAAGGCGTGGTACCTCATAAGGGCAAAGGCAAGGATGTTCGGGTAGGCGACGGTGAAACTACCTTGTCGACGGCCATGATAAGGCTAATGAAGAAAGAGGTGCCATTGACGGTCATGAGGTTGACACAATGGGTCAAGCTAATGTTGGTGATGATACCATAGACCCTCAAGAGCTTCGGGCGGCCATTAACTTATCCAAAGCGTGCACAAAGGCAAGCAACCTCGACGGACTATCCACACCGGGCGAGACGGCTACCGAGATCAAGGTACAATCCTCTTTATCCATTCCTTCTAAATCCTTGCCAAAGAAAAGAAAACCTGAAAAGAAAGCTCCTAAGGCCAAGAAAACCAAAATAAATACCCCTTCCCTTTCTCCAAAATCCACTCTTTGTCGGTCAAGAATGGACAAGTCATCAACACCTAGCTCGGGTCACCGATCGGCCATTGAAGCCATCCTTAACCTCAAAGAACAATCGAGAAGCAACCTTTAAGGGGAACAACGATGAAAACATCCCCTCTACCCAACTGAGCAGTTAGCCAAAATCTTAAGAGCCATTGATGCTTTATTGAGTTGGATGGGAACCACGATCTTGAAAATTTGCTCTCATTTATCTTGAGGATGTTCTTAGTAAAGAGGAGACTGTGATAGCCATAGATGAACTCAGGTCTAGGCTTATCAAGAAAAGAAGTGGACTAGGAGAGTCATCTAGTAATCCAAAGGTGACGGTATGGATGAAGATATCCCAATCATCCCTTCCATTCCTGAGGCGAGCTTGTGAATGAACCTACCCCAATGTTGAAATTGATAGGGGAATCACGATAAGACATACGAGGTCATTCAAAGTCTTAAGAAAGTTGGTGTTGAAATTGATCCCAATCTTGTCTCAAAGGGAGAAACAATCCTTAATGCTTGCAAGGGACTTGTGTTTGATGGAACACCACGAAAATGAGGCAGTCCTTATATCCATTCTTGAGCAAAAGTTGACCAAGGGAGAAGTCGGGCGGCTTTGAACCTTCTAAAATCCCAATTTTGTTACGATCTCCTCAAGCAAAGTCTTGATCATTCATCTGTCTCAATTCCATCTTTTTCAACCCATGCCTCTGCTCCTAGCAAGCCAATCTCCCCAATCCTGAAAATGAATCGGTTGAAGCCTCCCCTCAAAGTCGATTCTAGTTTGGACAAGGTCAAGAGATGTGTCGACGGTGATCCCTTGCCCAACAGTCTGGCTGACCCTCCAAGCCACTCCATTCCTCCAACTCCCAATCAAGCCTACCTTCCCAAAAAGGAACCTTGGATGCTTAGGCGTGGCATTGACTTTTCAATTTCTTCCATCAAAGCAGCAAAATCAAGGTTAGCCAATGTGACTCATTTCCCGAAATTGCAAACCCCTTTACCTATCCAAAATCATGGGAGCTGTCAAGAAATGGTTTGATTATGGTGGCAAGAAATCTTGCGAGGTTTAGTTTTCTTTGCCTATGAAGAATGGAGAGTGTCAAGGACTTCTTCAACCTCTCATTTTGTTCATCAAATCCCATCATTCCCAAAATTCATCACTCCCAATACACTAATTGATTGGGAAATTCTCTTTAGCCAACTTCTCTCTCCATCACTCAATTCTTGTCTCTTCATGCCAAAAGGCCTAGTTTTCACTTTGTGCATTGAACTTGCCAAATCATTCTTTCTCTCTGTTTGAGCAGTGTGCCCTTATGCTTTTGATAAGCAAAATTGTCAATATCTTTCCCCCAACTCTTAATCCAGGCATTGAGCCCTATCTCTCACCCTTCATCTCTGTTGATCCCATTCTCTTCAACTCTCCCAATGAAAACTCTCATTTCATGAGGCGATCTCTATTCACGAGATCAAAGAGTTGAGCATCCATTCTTTGTCGGCCAAGCGAGCTCATGCTTGTTATTGATCTTTCATCAGACTCTGACAGTGATGATGATGATGATAATGATGATCTTTCAAGCCCACATCAAGTCTCTCCCATTATCATTCCATCTTCTACCATTCCCAATCCTCCTCAACAATCCTTTCATATGTCTCCTATTCCTCAAGCCACAGTGCATATGTCTCCTGTTCCTCATCCAGATCCATCCCTTGTGCCCAAGATAAGCAAGAAAGCAAGGAACAAGAAGAAGCATACGTGGGGTACAATGAGAATAAGAAATGATCAGATGCCTCTCACTAGAGCACAACTGAAAGCAAAGGAAGATAAGTTCTTCAAGTATGATGAGAGGATGACTTGGGAATGGAACAATGAGTTCTATTACAGAGGAGTTGAACCTGAAATGAGAAGAGAACTGGAGGAAGAAAGAAATGAGCTCCTTTCAGCAAGACAAGAAAGAGAAGAATTTTATGATCAACTTGCTGATGACTGAATTGTACTTTGTTAACATTTTTTTGTGGTTGAAACAATCTTTTGTTTGGTTTTGTGTTTGAATGGCTGTAATTTGTGAACTTTTCTCATTTTGAGATCAAATCCAAGTATTTCAAACTCATTTTGATTACTTGTGCATGATATGAATTCCTGAATTACTTCTTTCATTTATATTTCTATTATCATTAAACTATGAAGACATATTCTAAATAGATCTTCCTTTACCAAAAAGGGGGAAATTGTTAGGACCTAACTTTGATCAATGTCTCAGTTAGTTGGTTTTGATAAAGGAATATATATATAGAACAGGGTTTATATCAAAAGAGGAAATCTGTTATATTCATCTTTCAGTTTATCTGACAGCTATAAGTATGACAGTTATGATTCTATCTTATACATTGGTTACATTCAATCAATAAACATGAATCATATTCCCTATCTTAACTATCAAGATCATCGAGTGCATCTCAGTCCTTATTAGAGAACATCTCTGATAGCTAAGCCTTGTATGATCTGACAGCTATGACTTCATTCCTCTGATAGTCATCACTTTGTCTCAATCTCTGTTACCACAATCTCATCCAAAGTGGAACCTGGATCTTCACAGCTGTCAAGTTCACCATTGAAAACCAATGAAGACCACTGAAGACCTTCTAGAAGCTCTCAGTTCAAGCCACAGCTCAAGCCAGCTCATGAAGACCTGCAAGTGGACATGTGGGGCAAAGACCAGTCAAGGCTCATTAATGTAGCTGCAACAGTCATATTCCAACGGCTACATTGAAGGGTATAAATAGAGGAGTTCATCCTCTACACAAACAAACCCTTGAAAAATACTATTTTTCACAGTCCAAAACCTTTCCCTTACACCCACACACACCTCCTGTAATCCACACACACACTCATCAATCCCTACCCTTTAAACCCTGTTCCAAACCAAAACCCTCACCCCAAAACCTCTGCTTCAACAACAAACAACCCTAGTGTATTAATTCACAAATTCCAAAATCCTAAGACTGTACTTTAGGTGTAGAATCAGTTTGTAAACACTCAAGACTGTACTTTGAGTGTATTAGTTGTTTTGTAAAATCTTGAGACTGTACTTCAAGTTGTAAAAACACTTAAGACTGTACTTTAAGTGTATCCCTAGTTGACTGTACTAATTAGGAAGAGGAAGTTCAAGGAACTTGCCTAAATCAATCATTTGTAATTTTTGTTGATTAAAGATTATAATAAAATTGATCTCACTTGTCAAGATTGACAGTGGGGGTGGATGTAGGAGGAGTGAACTCTGAACCACTTTAAATTCTCTGTGTTATTACATTTTTGCAATCACATTCACACACTTGCATTATTTCTTTGTGTTCTTTGTCCTATCATTATTTCAAGCTTCTCTTATTCCGCTGCACAATTCAACAATCATCTGACAGCTAAGCCAAATCATAGCTGTCTGATCATCTGCATATCAACAAAGGGCCTTTCAGATAGTAATAGAAAGGTTAGTCTAATATGAATTATTAAAATACTTAGAGTTGGGACGACGAGCTTCAGGGAGAACGTAAGGCAGGACCTGAAGAAACTTGAACTTGTCGAACTTTTTCCCAAACCAAATTTATTTTTGCTTATCTATCAAATTTGGTAGCAATATTTATATATATAATGACAATCCCTTCGTGAACAGTACAATGAACAGTATCACGTGCCAAATTTTCCATTTTGCCCTCACTAAGTTGTCCCTTTCCCATTTTGCCCTTAAAAAATAATTTTTTTTTAATTAAAAAAAATAATAAAAAAAAAACATGTCCTCGGACACGGACTTTTACTAGTATATATATATATATATATATATATATATATATATATATATATATATATATATATATAAATGAAAAATAAACATTTATTTTTGCATGAAAGATGCTATTATAATACAAATATGAAATTCAGAGTGCATTTCTAATAATGATTCTTCTGTTGAATGATTAACAGACGAATTTCTAGCTCCAGAATTACATTTTATGGCAAATTTCCGGTTCTAGAATTACACTTTATGGTTGTTTTCTTTTAGGTATAGGGTTTAAAACTTTGTTCCTAAATAATTTAAAAAATATTTTGTTATTGTTTATTTTTGCAAAACTAAAATTTTGAAAGTGAATAGCAAAAATGCTTATGATTATTTTCTATTAGAAATTAATCAATATTTTCGAAATGACCATTAAATTTAAAATGGTGATTCATTTTGGGATTCGAAATGATACTTCAATATAAAACGGTCGTTCATTTTTGGACGGAGAGAGTATGATATATAGACATTTCAACTTAATGATTAATTGATATTCTTATGCAGCTAAGTTAATTGTTTGCTTTCCTTTTTTTTTTTTTTTTTTTTCTGTTTATGTCCTCAGGTCAGTTAAACTATGAAGAAACTGAAAATGAGAACTCATTTCCTCTGAAAGCTCTCTTACAGAAGAATGGTCGATACCATATCTTACTCTTCAAAATTATTTTTTCTTTGTACAAACATATAGTAACTCTTTAGGTATTTTTTGGATTTTTCGACAAGTTCTTTTGAAACTTGGTGAGATTGTCCGGAAACAATTACAGCCAGTGGCGGATCTACAACAATAGATATGGGTGCTAGTGCACCGATTGAATTAGTAAGTGTGTCTAGTTCACTAGTGAACTGCTAGGTTTATATTCTTGAGTTTGTGTGTTTAGGTCTCAAAATAGTTATTATTTCCACAACTTCATTTTAAAGTTTTATCGTTTAATTTGTGCACTCAGTGTTGAATACTGCCAAGACAATTGTTGTGCAACGTTTGAATGTCAACTTATAATTCTTTAGCTTCATCAACCTACCTATAGCAAATTTTAACGTGCTTACAATCGTTATATTTAGTGATGTTTGGTAGCACGATGATTAAAAATTGTTGGATGTAATGGCTCGATGTCCACTGCGGGCCTTTTTGTTTGTGTTTCCTTAATTAGTTCGGACTAGGGTTTGTTTCTTAAGTTTTTAAGGTTGCAACCCTATTATGTAAAAGAACTAATGAGTGACGGCCAAATAAGAAATCAGAAGTTCATAACCCTAGATACAATCTCTCTCTCTCTTTTGTCAACTGTTTCTGCTGCGTTGCACAACAAAAATCTTTCCCATCTCTATGAAAATATAAATCAATCAATACCCATAAATGTTTCATAGATAATTTTTCTTAATTACGAAAGTGTATCTTTTCTCTTAAAAAGAAAAAGGTGGATCAAAGATCTAGAGGAGGGTTAATGGAGTCAAGTTAAAATTCCACCCTAATGTCTCAAATGAAATGTAAACACCCCAAGAAAAATAAAGTTTACAAATCAAGCTTCTTTTTAAGTTAACTGGCATTTGCTGAAAAATTTAAAATAAAACTAGTGGCATTAGGTATTTGCGAAGCGATATGGGGCCAATGCAGTCTTAATGGATAGAAGTCGGGTGAAGTGTACGGCCTAATGTTGAGCGAGTCAAACGAAGGGACCAGATGAACGAGCCAAGCAAAAATATCTAAAATATCGTTAATAAACCCCAAATGTGTACCATTGAGATTGAATAAATTGGCAAGATCGAATGCGAGCTGAACTGCTATCAGATCTATTGATTTGATTTGAGTAGAGTAGAGTAGACCACCTAAGAGATGATCCAAGTATATATTGAAATGCCATATATATAAATGCCAGTAAATAAAATGCATCATTTATTGATCGATAAATATACAGTTAGTTGTAATTTAATGCCATATTTTCAAGAAGAGGATATTTTTTACTAGATTTGCAATGTATCTACAAATGTAGAACTCAAATAGCTTGTAAAATTATTACTCCAACTTTGTCTGGCCATTATTTATGCGGTGGGTTGACAATTAATAGACCTGCCAAAACCTTAACGTTTATGTCATTCAATTTTCTGCAGAAGAAAAATGACTACCCACCACTTCCTATCTACTTGTTAACCCTTATAGTTATTAGAGTTTGTACGGATGTTGAAATTGCCATCCAGGGTTGGGGGCCGAGCAACTGAATAGCTGAACTAACTGGATGAACGGTCAAGATAAATTAGTTTTATTACAAAAAACTCACTCAAAAGATGACATTTAAAAAATAAAATAAAAAATATGTAAGATGAAAAATTATAAAAAATTACTTTTTTTTTCTTTTTTTACAAAAACTATTTTTTTTGGTTTTTTTTTATCTGTTTTAATCAAACAACTGATAATTTCATTTATCAGTTGTTCAAACAAGTGATAATTTCAGTTATCAGTTGTTTACAACTGATAACTGAAATTATCAGTTGTTTGAAGAGTAATTTGTGCTTCAAACTACTGATAATTTCAGTTATCAGTTGTAAACAAGTTATAACTGAAATTATCAGTTGTTTGACCAAAATTGATAAAAAAAAAAAACCAAATTTTTTTTTTGTAATTTCGAACTTATGTGTTTTTTTTTTTTTTTCATCTTTCTAAAGTATTTTTTTTAGTAAATGTCTCATATAAATTTTTAGAGCAGAAAACGAGATTAGCCCTAAGCAATGAAATGACTAAACTAACCCTTATTAACCTTTCATTTCAAATGTAGATTGTCGGAAAATATGCAGCTGGGATCGATTGCGATGGACTGCTGTGGGCCCATATCCCTTCCGGATGTCTTTCTAATTTCTTGTGGTTCATCTACAATAGATACAATATACTCTCTCCGCCCCAATATTTTATAGACTTTTAGTTTTTTACGAGAATTAAGGAGAAAGTATTATATTGAAAGTGTTGTGAGTGTGAAAATAAAATAGGAGAGAGAATGAGTGGAGAGAATAGTAAATTATAATGGTGATGTGAGTATTAAAATAATGTAGGAGAGAGAATGAGTGGAGGGAATAGTAAAAATTCTTTTTCATTTTAGGAAGTTATATATTATTGTGGGACGCCCAAAAAGAAAGTTTATATATTTTCATGGGACGGAGGGAGTATAAATATACTCCATCCGTCCCACCCGAATCGTCACTTTTTACCCAAAAGGGTGTCCCGTTTAAAGCGTCACCCTTTTCTAAAAAGGAAATATTTTATTAATATTCTATTACCCATCCACTATTCCCTCTACTAATTCTCTCTCCTCTACACTCACAACACTTTTTAAATTCACTATTTCCTCCAGTAATTCTCTCTCCTATTTTCAAATTACACTCACAACATTTTTTCTTCCCACACTTTTCCTTAATTTGCGTACCACCCCTAAAATGGCGACGCTTCTACGGGGACGGAGAGAGTATTTTTCTTTTTATTAACACCCTCCTAAAGTGGAAATATTCCCCTAAAGTCGAACAAAACCAACATTAAGTGTGATGTTCAAATTTAGCCATCTCATTATGAAAGTAGTTAGAGCAAGTAACTCCATCGAGGAGATTCGAGCTTAAAATTAACTACAAACTATATTAACCTACTGACAAATGGTTCAACCCTATGCTTCTTTCACTTGACCTAAAAAAATGACTTGTTACAAGATTTTTCCACCTCTCCTCCTACTTGCCCACATTGTGCTTTCAGTTTTCTTCACCAATGCTCACGCTCATAAGCTGTATAGGCCATTCAACAACACTGTTCCCGCCATTTTCGTCTTTGGAGATTCGACAGTTGACCCCGGAAACAACAATTACATATCAACTATCTTTAAGAGCAACTTTCCACCATACGGGAGAGATTTTGTGAATCACAAATCTACTGGAAGGTTTAGCAATGGGAAGCTTGTCACTGATTTTATTGGTATGTTTGAATTTTCTTAGTTTTAAGGAAAAATTTGTATTTGTAGCCTTTTTAATCATTTTGATTTAATCAATTTTCATGGTGCAGTTTCATATGTGGGTGTTAAAGAGTATGTTCCCCCATATTTGGACCCATCACTTAGTATTCAAGACCTCATGACCGGAGTTAGTTTTGCCTCGGCTAGCTCTGGATTTGATCCCCTAACTGCGACATCAACGGTGTCTCTCTCTCTCTCTCTCACACACACACACACACACACACAAACACACACAAACACACAGTACTGCAAGAAAAAAGATTAAAAAAAATTAGAAAAAAAATAAAGAGATTTAAAATCATTGCACAACTTAGGTGGTAGTTTTTAAGCTAGTGATATCAGATCTAGTAACATGTTACCATGCCCAAAGTTAATATGCCACTTGCATAATTAGCATTTTGGACATAAAACTAAATATTTCAATGCCAAAAAAAGTGACTTTGTTGTAATGTAGGCACACAAACACATATAGGTTTAACAAAGTTGGTTGATTATGTTTTTCAGGGGGTGATAACTATGGAAAAACAATTGGAATACTTTAGAGAGTATAAAGCAAAGATCGAGCACGCTATTGGGAAGGAAAGAACAAAAACTATGATACGAAAGGCTGGATTTGTTGTTAGCGCTTGTACAAACGACTTGGCTAACAACTATTTCTTGTTACCAATCAGACGGCAAAGTTACACTCTCCCAGCTTATTTGCAGTTTTTAGTCCAAAACGTCCAACATTTTTTGCAGGTCCCTATATATTAAACTTTCTTAAAATAAATTTTCCAGTTCTTGAAAATCAATCTTTTTCCTTATTAGACTATATATTTTGTAAAAGATATTGCTTTTATTTATGTAAATATTGGGTTTGCTGCAGGGATTACTAGACGAAGGGGCGCACACAATTGCTGTTGTGGGTACACCTCCAGTAGGCTGCTTGCCCGCTATTATCACAATCAACTCAGATGATGCAATTCACCATCGAACGTGCATTGAAACATTATCTTTGGCCTCTAGAGATTATAATCAATTGCTTCAAGAAAAATTGAAGACAATTCAAAAAAGTAGCCGAGCTATGATCTTGTACGCTGATATATATACCCCATTTATGGATTTAATTCAACAACACGATAAGTATGGTATGTAAATCTCCCTCTGTTCCAAAATGATCTTCCCACTTTTTTAGCCGTTACTAAGAACGAACTTTGAGTAATAATTTTATATTGATTTAATTATCCTAATTTAGAAACTAAAACTTGTTATTGATAGTTTTGTTGATGATGTATCAATAACAAGTTTTAGATTTTTATTTGTATTATTAAAATAAACAGTTAAATGTTTCTGATTCTATTTTTTTTTTTTTTTTGTAAGGATTTGATGAGGTTAATGTTGGTTGCTGTGGGACTGGGCTTCTGGAAGCGGCATTTTTGTGCAATTATCATTCTCCGGTCTGCACTGATCCGTCAAAATATGTGTTCTGGGATGCAATTCATCCGACGGAACGAAGCTATCACTTTCTCTTTGAGTCCTTACGTCCAAAGTTAGACATTTTTTTAAGGCAGTAACATTGGCAAAAATGCAATCGAATAGAGATAGATTGATATAGTTGTTGTTTTACAGTCTCACTTACAGAGTTAAGACCCATGATCCTTTCTGGAAATTAAACAGACAAATTACTGTAATATTCTCAAGGAGTTCTTTAAGACTTGAATGATATTAAGTAAAATATTACTTTCTTCGTTCCAAAACAGGTTTTAAGATCCCAAATAACTTGATATTTTATGCAACTTTTGGTGGTAGTGGTCTTTGTGAAATAGATGAAAAATGCTTTATAACAGCGGCAATATTTGTGAACTTGGGGTTAAAGTATTTGAAATTTGGCTTATGGTATGGTAGGGGTGGAAATGGTTTGGTTCAAATCGCGGTTTGGAGTCGAACCGAGCCAAACCGTGTGGTTTGGTTCGGTTTTTAGGCATAAGTGGTTTAGCTCGGTTTGAGAAATTAACAAATCATGTGGTTTAGCTCAGCTTGGGGTTTGGCACTCCTAAATCGAACCAAGCCAAACCGAGCTAAACCGTTTAAGATCGAACCGCGGTTTGAACCGTGAAACCGAACCATTATGTTTACATTTAATGTGCGGCTGCAAGAATTATAGTAGGATTTTCCTTGATAGCTCTAAGATTGTTTAATATTGTTGTTTGATAATTGATACTTTAAGATTATTGTTTGGTAATTGATATTTAAGATTGTTGTTTGTAATTTTCATATGGTATGTTTTGTATTCTACTTTAAAGATTGTTCTATGATTGTTGTTTGATGATTGATATTTGGTACTTTAATTTCAAAGTAATAAAGTTATGCTTGTATTTATTCTAAGTACTTATTTATATTCATTAGTCAAAAAATGGTTAACAAAAAAAATTATGATTTGAAATGCGGTTTGGACCGTGGTCTAGATCACGGTTTGGACGGTGGTGTGAACCGCAAAATCAAATCGCAAATCAAACCGCGGTTTAGACCGAACCAAATCGAACCATAGCGGTTCGGTTTAGCTCGGTCTGAATTTTTTATGGTTTAGCTCGGTTTGAAATTTCTCCAAACCGATGCTAGCGGTTTGACTTCTAAATTTGTCCAAACCGAGCTAAACCGAACCATTTCCACCCCTAGCTTATGAGCTTCAGAAATCTTAATCTAGTAGTTGTGGGAGATTGAAGTGCAATATTGGTGTTGGGATTGGATACAAATCTATATTAAGAAAGAAGGAAAAGGTCAAAATTGTATCAGCGATTAGGTTTACTTTTGGGGTGTAGACACCTTTTGGAAAGGGAATTCTTTTTCTGTCACAGGAAGCAGATTACTTATTAGAGAAGAAATTATAATTCTTTAAGGTTTTGGTTTGTTGTTTCTATAAAAACAAGTGATGTCATTGAATATTGTGTTGCTTGTATGATCAAATTAGTTATTGCTAATTTGTATTAGTAAGAAATAATATGTGAGATCAACAAATGCAGCCAAGATAGTGGTGGATCTTTGGGAGCTCTTAGGGATATTCCATAGGTGGTCTAAATAGGAGATATCTAGAATTTATTTGTATGAGGGTGTGTTCATGATTTAGAAGCTATGTTTACTGTTGTAAACATGAGCGAATATTGTAACACAACAAATTTGATATTATTAAATATCCTGACTTGATAGTGCCGCCTATGTAGCTCGAATGGATGAAATGGGAGAACAAATTGTATGTTCTTGTCTTTTATTACGTTTCATATTGATGAAGCATGCATGTTAGCTTTTCATTTTACACTTGTGAAAGTGTCAATGGCCTTGGATAAGCAAAAGAAAAAGACAAGTGTTATCCCAAGTATTGGCAATACCAACGACAACACTGTTTGATGACAATTCAACAAACTTAAATTCTTTTGAAAAAGGATTTGTAGCGAATATTTAAAGCAAACAAGAGAGTAAATTTTTTTCAAGTTATATAAATATAACTTGAAGGTGCCCAAAGGCGAAGACCTCTATAAATTTGAGTTATACGTACAAAGGTTGAAAGTTCACTAATAATTATACATCAAAGTACTATGGAACGAATACTATAGAACACACTTTTCTATAACAACACTCTTCCTCACAATCAGAAACACTCAAAGAGTGAAAGCTAAAACACTCTAGCTCACTGGTGTTAGATAAGGTGTTGTCAACACTCATTATAACATTTCGAGAATGTGTTATTTCTTTTTGCAGATCTCAACTTTGGATTGTGTCATTTGAAGTTGCAATGATCTTGCACTTATATAGGCTGGATGAACGTACAGCCTACTCCATGTAACTAAAATTTTGCCATTTGTGGAAAGTGGAACCACTTTCCATTTTGAGCTCCACTCTTCCTTGATTGTATGACGACTTGGTCTTCTCTTCCTACTCCACTTATGTTCCCTTGCTTCTTGAACTTGTACTCATTATCCCTTCATATCTTTAGTGTAGATAACTCCAAACAACTTTTGTTTGATCTCCACATTTATACAAAACCACCTATTTACACATAATTCTTTTATTCCTCCACATTCCACGTTTGTAGGGAGACTTGGTCTTCTCTTGCTTCGTCCCTTGTACTCCTAAGCTTCCAGAATTTGTACTTTCAATCTCTCTAAGTGTGAGTTGAGAAAAAGTCTCAACAACTTTCTTTCTCTTCACGTTTTTACAAGTAAATGTCTCATTTACTGTAACTTCCATTTACTTCTTACTCCTTGTTTATAGCTCCAAAATAGATCAACCTTTTATCATTATTTAGACCTACAATAACACTAAAAAGCAGAGAATATGTAATATCAACATCAATTAATTTTGTGCAGCAAAATGATGAAACTATTACTAATCCCGTCTGGTAACACAAGTACCAACACCCGTGTTTGCACTAACAACTTGGTATGGGACAAGTACTGCTTCCTAACAATTGGTATCAGATCTCCAGTTTGAAGATCGGGGATATCCGAATTGATTGGATGTGGGTTGCAGAACATGGATCAGAATTAGTGGCTGCAGAAATTATTTTGGTTTTATGTTACTTAGACCAAATAGGATCAAGGTTTCATAAATACGAATGGATTTGGGAATGCAGGTATTCAGATCAGGGTTGTAGTTACGTAATCATGGAAGGGCATTTGATTCTAGATCAAGGGTTGCAGAATCTGATTATTGCTAGGGTTTGCAGAGATCTAGGTGGATCGTGTTATTAAGGATTTGATGGGAGCAGCAATGATGGGTTGAGATGGATCAACATGTAAATTTGATGAGATCAAATTCAGGCAACAAATTCGAAGATGAAAGTTATGAAAAGAAAGAGATGGAAGATTCAAGTTTCTAGACCTTGATGGGTGTGAATTACATAGGTGTTCATATCATGTGTAGATTACGGTTAAAGTGCATTAATCTTGAAAAAGAGCAGTCAAGTGAGTTCGTTAATATTTTGATTCAGAAGCATTGTTTCATAAAAGGGCAGCAGTGCGAGGGTATAGAACTTTACTTTGGGCGAGTAAAGATTGCGGATGAGACTGTGTTGCAGTTGGGTGATTTGCAGGGACATCCAGAGAAGGAATAGAAGACTTGGATTATGTGAGCAATCATGTAAAGGAAGGTTGGTGGTCGCCTTCGACTGTGGTCATGGACGATTGCAAAGAGCTAACTTGGTAGTTTGAAAACAATGTGATTGTACACCACATACAATGGTTCATTGTGGGAAAATGAGGCATATCTCACAATGACAAATGGCGGGGGAGATCGTCATGGTAGGAGAAATCTCATGAACGATACGTTGGTAGAAGGTTGGTTGTGAAGGTTAGTGCTAACGGGAACAACTTGGTCAACATGAGCGCTATCCAGAACTGAGTTGTGGTGGTTGGCTTGGGACACAGATAAGATCAAGACTGTGAAGGCATGTGGTTCGCATGGGGGTTCGTAGATAAAAACAAAGGACAAACGAGCGGAGATGTTTGCAGGGTGGATCACTTTGGAAGTGAAGACTCAGGGCAAAAGATTTCGGCAGTTATGTTGAAGACCTATGTTTCACTTCAACTCATTTGTGTGAGCTTTGTCGATCCTAATGATGTGACATTTAGAGGAAGTCAAATGGAGTGTTCACAATATGTGGAAATCATTCTCGGGTGGGAGTTTGATGGTGGAAGTCACTTGTGGTTTGTCTCCAGGTGGGAGATGGTTAGGATTGGATACAAATCTAGCGGAAGAATGATAAGGCCAAAGATTGTAACAATGATTTGGTTTCCTTTTGTGTCGTAGACTTCTTTTGGAAACATAATTCTTTTCTTGGACATGAAGCAGATACTTCTTGTAGAATGAATTAGAATTCTTTAAAGTTTAGGTTTGTTGTTCCTATAAAAATAAGTGATGACCTAGAATATTGTGCTGCTTGTGAGATCAAATTAGTTGTTGATAGGTTGTGTTAGTCAGAAAGAATCTTTGATATCAACAAAGAGAGCCAAAACGGTGGTAGGTCTTAGGGTGCCCTTAGGGGCATTCCATAGGTGGCCTAAATAGGAGATGTCTAGGGTTTATTTGTGTGAGGGTGCGTTCATGATTCAGAGGCTATGTTTATTAATTATTGTAAACATGAGTGAATATTGTAACACAACAGATATAATATTATTAAATAGCATGGCTTGGTAGTGCCCCCACATGTTGTTTGAAGGGATGAACTGGGTGAACAAATTGTGTGTTCTTGTCTTTTATTATTTTCTATATGTATGTTGCTGATGGATAAAAATCCACTGTGTAATAAAATACCTAGCAAGTGTACTAGCTACCGTTGTAGTAGTATGCACAAGCAAGGATCGAACCACAGAGACTTGTGTGAATAAAAAGTTGATTTAATTAATGCAGAAAATAGCCAAGGGGGGGTTTTGATCTTTGATTGATTAAAAACTAATTACGAAAGAAAATTAAATAACTAAAGTAACAAATAAGCAGATTCGCAGACTTAATTCAAGAAGGATTAAACAACTAGCTCACGGATTGGGTTCACCACATATTATCTCTTTATGCTTTTTGATTGATAAAAATATTAATTGAGTTTTAGGGTTTCTTCGCTTTTGTAAGAATTGGGACGGTTAGATGGCCGGGTTGCAATTCTATTATTGAGTAATTATCAATTATCACGCAAGATCAAACTGACAAAAACTCAATTCATTAAGATCAAAAGAATTAATGAAATCTAGACTCAATCGATTCACACAAGATCGTCAATCGAGTCCAATCATCCTAATAGTGTTCGTGCACAATTCCCCACGCAAGTGCGAGACTTGTACCAAATATAAATTAAGAATATTAGGATGAACTAACACCACAATTAAAAGAAAATTAAAGATTTTGCATAAAGATCAAATACGGGCTACAACCAATCCGCGAACTAAATAAAATTAGCTACTCATAATAAGTACAAAAATAAAATAAAAAAAACATAAACATGAATCGAAACAGGACGGAGGAAGTAATTATGCTTTTCTCTCTTTACTGTACCATGGTCTGCTCCCCTTAAAAGAACAATTCCTCCTTTATATATATCAATGCCTAGGTTAAAAAGAAATTGGAAAAGAAACAGCCTTGAAAGGCCACACCAATTCAGGCCCAGTTTTCGGCCCAAACCGCCAGCGCCCTGACTCGTGCCCACGAGTCGATCAATCTTCCCCAACTCGTTCTGATGCTCGTGCAATATCAACATCCTGCCTTGTATTTCTTTGACCCAACAACTTGTATCCCAGCGCCACACTTGGCCGGCCAGCCCATGCCTTGGCCCCTCTGCTTTTCCCGGCCATGGCCTAGCCTCGTTCCACATTTGGTCGGCCACCCTTGGCCTAGTTTGGTACCACTATATATTCGTTTCGTCTCTCAATTTTGCCGTCACACTTTGGTCACTATAAAAATTATTTTGCACCTCGCTCTTTGAGATTTTATTTTTCACTTTAGCCCATGAATTTTTAGAAATCAAATTCCTCCCAAATTTCCGTATTTTCAGTTTGGTCCTTGAATTCCCAATAAATTACAACTTGGCCCTTAAACTTCCAAAGTGGGTACAAATCCTCCGTTTTCAGCATTGTTGCACTTCAGTCCCCGAACTATCAAAACACTAACAAAATACATTAAATTCTCAAGGTTTCGAGCAGAAAATAAGCTTAGGAACATATCTTTTGGATGAGTAAAACCACATCCATCAAATACCCCCAAACTTATCTTTTGCTCGTCCTCGAGTAAAACAAAACTGAACAAAAACAAAACTACCCTAACAAATAAAAACAATCAAAAAAAATTATTTTTTTGAAATTTTCTCAATATATACAAGGTTACCGGCCAAACAAGTCTCAGATTCTCACTTAAATATGCTAAACAAGTGCCAAAAAGAATATGCAATTACAATTACATTAATGCATCTAACCCACAATTTTCCACCTCGGCCTAAATGATGAATGAAATATGGGAGATCATGATCAATAAGATAAGATTGTTTATGGGTTCACTAAAACATGCCCTACATCACAGATAACAATACAATTTACAAGGATACTCATATGCACGATTACCCACTTGTCAACCCGATTACTCAATATTGAATACGAATTATGGCTTTAGGTTAAGTCCACAACAATTGTGGGGCTAGGTTCACGTGTACAAACGAAGGAATGGACATACAAACACAAGAATGTGAAACTAAAAGCCTTCCACTGCATATTACACATTCCGGAATTTCAGCTTTTCCGCTCACCTTTATTTCCCCAATGCTTCAACCCTCAAACTTGAACTTTGTTCATACTTTATACACTTGAGGTTAAAAGCATTCCATCTCTCAAAATAGGTCACTAATCAAATATACTTCACAGAATTCGGGGGCAAGCTGTTTCTTTTCTTTTCTTTTCTTTTCTTTTTTTTTCTTACCCCCTTTTATACAATATACATCATATTCCCAACTTTTGACCTTGATCTCACACATTCTCTTAAATTCCCAATGTAACCCCCAAACTGAATCCACTTCACAATTTTTGACCTTGACCTCACTCTTTCCCATAATTTCCCTATGTCACCCCCAAATTTGAACTTTTCTAATTCCACATTCTTGCAAAGGTAGGATAAACCTATTCTAAGTGTCAAGGGCTAGGGAGTAGGCATCAAATGAAGGCGAATGGTGGTCTAGATGTTCCATTCTTTCTAACAAGGCTCAAAACGAGATCAAGTGACAATTCATATATAAATAGTGACGAGAAAGTCGAAGGCTTACAATAGGGTTAACTAAGAAATATAAGCCATAAATATCAAGTAATCTATTGATTTGTTATTGACAAGCGTGCAACCATATTCTAGGACCCCCGAGAATGTCAAAGTGAACCCATAAAGGACACCTAAATTAAGGACCATGATCAAGAAATATAATGGAAGTGAATGGTGGTGCAATTGTGTTTTACATGTATTAATGCAATTCTAATTAACATATTCAAATTGGCACAAACTAGCAAAACTCAATCAAAAACTCTCAAATCATCACGGACGTTGGCCAACTTCCAAACATATAATGAGAACAAAAATTTTAATTTTTTCTATTTTTTTTAGGGTGACACTATATACACTCCCCTATAAACCCACAGACTCGGAAAGATATCTACCCCCAAACTCAAAACATGCTATGTCCTCATAGCAAAGAGAACAAAAACATGCCCCGGGTTCAAAGGACGATATGACACGACAAAGCAAATAAATAAAGCAAATAAAACATACCTACTTGGGTTGCCTCCCAATCAGCGCTTTGGTTAAGGTCGTTAGCCCGACCATTGCCCCACTTACTTGGGGTTGAGATTGGCCTCAATGGATTTGGCCTTTGCTTTTCGGCCCTTTGACCACCTTTGATTTTCTCGGGCACAAACGCCCACTTCCTTCCATGCGTAGGTCCCTTTCTTAATTAATTCAGGGGGAGCCCACGGAACTTTGGGTGCTTTATGCTTCACCCTTTTTCTTTTCTTTTTGTTGGGGCTCTTGCCCCCAAACTTAGTTTGTTCCTTCACCTGTGGAACATCTTCCTCAACAAGATCAAAGAGGTTATCTTGAACAAAAATATTAGCAAAAATAGTCTCAGATAAATCAAGCAAATAACTCTCCTCTCTAGGCACCTGTGATTTTAAGGGGACAAGAAGGTTGTGTGATAACCTCTTGAACAAAAATATTAGCAAAAATAGTCTCAGATAAATCAAGCAAATAACTCTCCTCTCTAGGCACCTGTGATTTTAAGGGGACAAGAAGGTTGTGTGATGACCTCAACTCCTTTTGGGAGTGATTTAGGGGGTGATATGATCCGTCACTCCTCGAGTGTTGATCGGCCTTAATGTTGCTAGCCATGTGACAAACGTCCACATTATCCCTAATTTTCTCACCGTCATCCACACAATAATTCTTAATCGCAAAATCCGTAATGTACCCTACAAATTCCTTCTTAGGTGGAGGTTCTTTACAATTTTCAAACATGGAGAACCTAATCTCCTCCCCCATCACAGTCAATGCAATATTACCATGTGGCACATCTATCACTGATTTGGTGTCAAACAGAAAAGGTCTCCCAAGTAATATGGGAGCCCCAAATTCATCACCCTCATGATTTTCCATACTTACCACCATAAACTCAACTGGAATTACAAATTTATCTACTTTAACCAACACACCCTCTACAACTCCTATTGGTCGTTTAACCGACTGATCAGCCAATTGCAAATTCCTTGTAGGAGGTTGCAAATTTTGTAATCCCAAATTCCTGAAAATATGGTACGACATTACGTTGACACTAGCTCCTAGATCCATTAAACCATTAAAATTTTGACCACCCCCTAAAGTAATCGAAATAGTAAAACATCCGGGATCTTTTCTTTCTTTTACTTTATTCAACACATCCACACCACCAGAGGGTATGGTTTATTCAACATCAAGACAAGTGGATTCATGATTACTAGCAGAAAAGACATCATGAATTACCCCCAAACTTCTCTCTTCCTCACAAGCATAATTATCACTATCAACATCACAGAGAGAAGAGAGAAATACCTCCTCAATCTCATCGCTTTCATCCCAAATAGTCACAATAGACTTGGCTTGCTCTGGTGGGTTTTGAAAATTTTCTTGTCTTTGGCTTTGTATCGTTTCCACCAACTGTCCAATTTGGGTCTGTAACTTCTGCATGGCAGCCTCATGATTTCTGAAAGCTTTTTGTTGTTCTATGATAGGTTGGGATGTCTCGGCCCTGCTTGCCCTCCTAGATTGTATGCATTCCCGTACTGATTGTTGCTTGGTGGGAACCTTTGCATATATGACTGCATCGCCTGCACCTGCTCATGATCATATAAATGGGGACTAGTGGTGGGGCAAACTTCATAGGAATGAGTGTTAGAACCACAAGTTACACAACCATCATGCACCAAATTACCAACAGATGACATATTAGTTGCAACATTAGAAGTACTACTCATGGCCAATTTATCAAATCTTTGATTTAGAAGTGCAAATTGTTTTATGATCTCATCACTCAACCCTATTCCATTCACACTATTTGTTTTACCCCTTGACCCCTTTTGTTGAGAATTAGATGCTAGTCTCTCAAACAAAGCTTGGGTCTCATCTGCAGTTTTGGCTCCCAAAGAGCCTCCGGCTGCGTTGTCCACCATAGCCTGACCGGCTTGTGTCAACCCCCCATAAAAAGTCTGATGCAATAAAGGTTGAGAAAAATTGTGGTGGGGACACTGCACCAAGAGCATTTTAAATCTGTCCCATGCTTCATGAATTGCCTCAAAAGAGTCCTGTGTGAACCCTATAATTTTCTGTCTAAAAGTGGCTAACGTGGCATGTGGGAAATACTTTCTCAGGAATATATCATGTAACTCATCCCAAGTAGTAATTCTCCTAGGCGGGAGCAACATAAGCCACATCTTAGCATTATCTCTCAAAGCAAAGGGAAAACATTTCAGTCTTAGGTGCTCATCAGTCACACCTTCTCTTAACGGAAAACTCGACACAATCATCATATATTCCCTCAAGAAATTCAAAGAATCTTCAGAGGGGAGGCCATGAAATTGAGGGATCATATTAAACAGATGGCCTTTTACCTCGTAACTTTTTGTTGCATCAGTCAACACAAATGCATGACATAGACGTGTCAACTCGAGGCCTAGAGAAGGCATCCATAGTAGGTGCTTGCAAAGCCATATCAAATGCGAATTCTTCTCCCTCGGTGGAAGAAGTTTCTAAGTCACTCAAAGTTACCTCTGTCTCGGTGACAGAAGTTTCAGAATCAGTTTCACACACTTGAGTAGAGGGGATGCCTCTCTCAACTTTGTCTATATCGTCGTTCAAAGGAACCAACTTAGGATCCAATGACCGGCGACCAAACATGCACCGATTAAATAAACTTTGTTAAAAATCACAACAAGTCCCCGGCAACGGCGCCAAAAACTTGATGGATAAAAATCCACTGTGTAATAAAATACCTAGCAAGTGTACTAGCTACCGTTGTAGTAGTATGCACAAGCAAGGGTCGAACCACAGAGACATGTGTGAATAACAAGTTGATTTAATTAATGCAGAAAATAGCCAAGGGGGGGGGTTTGATCTTTGATTGATTAAAAACTAATTACGAAAGAAAATTAAATAACTAAAGTAACAAATAAGCAGATTCGCAGACTTAATTCAAGGATTAAACAACTAGCCCAGGGATTGGGTTCACCACATATTATCTCTTTATACTTTTTGATTGATAAAAATATTAATTGGGTTTTAGGGTTTCTTCGCTTTTGTAAGAATTGGGACGGTTAGATGGCCGGGTTGCAATTCTATTATTGAGTAATTATCAATTATCACGCAAGATCAAACTGACAAAAACTCAATTCATTAAGATCAAAATAATTAATGAAACCTAGACTCAATCGATTCATGCAAGATCGTCAATCGAGTCCAATCATCCTAATATTGTTCATGCACAATTCCCCATGCAAGTGCGAGACTTGTACCAAATATAAATTAAGAATATTAGGATGAACTAACACTACAATTAAAAGAAAATTAAAGATTTTGAATAAAGATCAAATACGAGCTACAACCAATTCGCGAACTAAATAAAATTAGCTACTCATAATAAGTACAAATATAAAATAAAAAAAACTTAAACCTGAATCGAAACAGGACGGAGGAAGTAATTATGCTTTTCTCTCTTTCTCTTTACTGTACCATGGTCTGCTCCCCCTTAAAAGAATAATTCCTCCTTTATATATATATCAATGCCTAGGTTAAAAAGAAATTGGAAAAGAAACAGCCTTGAAAGGCCACACCAATTCAGGCCCAGTTTCCGGCTCAAACCGCCAGCGCCCTGACTCGTGCCCACGAGTCGATCCATCTTCCCCAACTCGTTCTGATGCTTGTGCAATATCAACATTCTGCCTTGTATTTCTTTGGCCCAACAACTTGTATCCCAGCGCCACACTCGGTCGGCCAGCCCATGCCTTGGCCCCTCTGCTTTTCCCGGCCATGGCCTAGCCTCGTTCCACATTTGGCCGGCCACCCTTGGCCTAGTTTGGTACCACTATATACTCGTTTCGTCTCTCAATTTTGCCGTCACACTTTGGTCTCTATAAAAATTATTTTGCACCTCGCTCTTTGAGATTTTATTTTTCACTTTAGCCCATGAATTTTTAGAAATCAAATTCCTCCCAAATTTTCGTATTTTCAGTTTGGTCCCTGAATTTCCAATAAATTACAACTTGGCCCTTGAACTTTCAAAGTGGGTACAAATCCTCCGTTTTCAGCATTGTTGCACTTCAGTCCCTGAACTATCAAAATACTAACAAAATACATTAAATTCTCAAGATTTCGAGCAGAAAATAAGCTTAGTAACATATCTTTTGGATGAGTAAAACTACATCCATCAGTTGCTTACATATTTTCTCTTACTTGTAAACTTGATATGGGACAAGTATTGTTCGGAAACCATCAATATTCCAACATATGGGAGGTAGCTTGATTAGTAGTAGCTAGGGGGTTGTCCTTGGTGAGAGATTTGCTTGATCTTTTGGGAATTGAATATAATCCGTGTGATTTAAATCATCATCAATGACATCCTTTGTAATATCATTTTTTTCGAGGATCATCCTTAAATATATCACTAGGAAGCATTTCAAAGATGACTTATTCCTACAAATTGGGCCTTGAGAATTTACATGTGGTGGTAATAGTTAGAGAATGAGAAAGCGAAGGTGTTTAGAACCCCAAAAAGCCTCAATTTATTCAAATAACAACTTTCAGTAGATAACCCCAAAGCTCAAAAATGAATATTCCAATGGACCCAAAAATATTACCCAACTCTGTCTAAGTATCTAAACACGAAACCCTAACCAAATCTTACATTTCAAATGATGACGCCACGATTTTCGGGTTCTCACTATATATGATATCTGGCTTGTATATTGGTTTGTACCTATAACACAACAAAGATAATAAGCACCGTTAGAGATCAAGTCGGAGTATAATCCAGCTCAGGTCCTCGGGTGTGAGAGTAAGATATCTGAGGGTTTATAACTGAGAAAGACTTGGAATGTATTAGTGAGTTATGTGTTTAAGGTTTAGACAATTTGACTTACAAATAATGATTTTGTACTTACCTTGTCCATGGGGACAAAGGTTGATATTTATAGTAAGAGGGAGCTGTTTGATGATGTCAGCCCTGTAGGATATCTTTGTATTTGACCTAGGACACGTTTCACGCCTGGTGGACTCGTACAATAAAGCAAGATTTACTGCAGAGGGATGTCAATGATTGGACATATACAGAGGAAACAGACGCTAGTTGGCGCCACGCCTAATTGGCGTAGTGGGCGCCTGAGTCACCATTCAATGCGATGGGGACAAGTCAGTTTCTTTGTGTCAGCGTAGGTACAGGTTTTTATCTGACTAGCTTTGGCTTTAGCCGGGAGTCTAGTGAAATAACCGTGAGTCTAATATGAGACCGCGGTCAATATGTTGAGCGTGGTCAATATGGTTGGCGCGGTCATATATATCGCGGTCATGACAGCCGCGGTCACCTTCTAACGGTCTATCTGTCTGCGGTCTTGGCTCGGATGGTATTAGGAGATCGCGGTCTTGACTCTAGCGCTCGAGTGGTCCGCGGTCTTGACTCTGGTAGTCTTAGGATATCGCGATTTTGACTCTGGCGGTCTATGATATGCCACTTCATACATGGCCTTTGGACCAGATCGAGCTTTGGGCCCGGTTTGAAAGGTCCGGGCTCATCAGTGGCCTCTAGCTTTGAGCGAGGATTCATTTATGGTCTGAGCGAGGAGCTACATATGCTAAGCTCGGTCCATGGTCAGATTGCTTCTGCGATCACAAGTGTTGTGTTTTTTCGCTGGTCTTTGTTAGACTCCCTTGCGTATGGCACATGTGAGGAGCACGTGAAGGGAATTTGGTAGAAGTTGGTAAAAGTTTTTGGGATGCTTCCCGGTTAAGCTTGGGTGGGCCCCTTGACTGTTGAAACGCCATCGCATATTATGTACAGAAACGACGTGTCCCGAATATTAAGGGGTGCCATATATGCCAACCGCCAATAATTTAAAATTTAAACCCTTTGCGCCGGTGTAAGTACCCCAATCCGGACCGCTCTCCATCCGAGCATACAGAAAATACTAAAGGCGAACTTCCGGAGGTCATAACTCCTTAATACGGAATCCGATTAAGACGTGCCATATATAGTTGGAAAGCTCTCAACGAGAACTAGCTTGCAATTACAAAAAAAAAAGCCATTTGACAAAGTGGTCCGCACGGACCACTTTGCAGGGTAAAAATAATGAAGGACTTTTCAGGAATTACATAAAATAGTCAGCCTGCAAAAGTGTCCGTGCGGACCACTTTGCAGGGTGAAAATCATGATGAAAAATCCCCTTAAAGTCCACAATATTCCCTCAAATCCGGAAAAAACAAAAAATTGGTTTTGCATAAGTGTCCGCGCGGACCATATTGCAGTTTTTCTAGGCCTATAAATAGAGAGTTCCCCCTCTCATTTTCTACACACCTCCCTTCTCTCCTCCCCCCCCAGCAAGCTGGGGCAAGTCTGAGCCTTCCCGAGGCTCTCCGGCCCTTCCCGAGGCCTCCCGAGCCTTCCCGAGGTGCTCCGAAGCCCTCCCGGGGAGCTCTGAAGTCCTCCCGAAGCCCTGCCGAACCGTTTTGAGGCACTCCGAGGTGCTCCCGAAGCAACCCGAAGCCCTGCCGGTCCGTCTCGAGGCATCCCGAAGCTCTGCCAGTTTGTCCCGAGGCATCCATAAGCATACCGAAGCTCTGCTGGTCCATCCCAAGGCATCCCGAAGCTCTGCTGGTTTATCCCGAGGCATCCCGAAGCATACCGAAGCTCTGCCGGTCCATCCCGAGCCATCCCAAAGCATACCGAAGCTCTGCTGGTCCATCCCGAGCCATCGCGAGGTCCATCCCGAAGCATCCCGAAGTATCCCGAAAACCTGCCGGTCCGTCCCGAGGCATCCCGAATCATCCCGAAGCTCTGCTGGTTTGTCCCGAGGCATTCCGAAGCATACCGAAGCTATATCGGTCCATCCCGAGGTCCATCATGAGGCATCCCGAAACATCCCGAAGCTCTGCCGATTTGTCCCGAGCCATCCCGAAGCATCCCGAAGCTCAGCCGGCATGCACCGATCCACCCCAAGGCAATCCCGGTCGGTCCCGATCCATCCCAGAACACTATTCATACTCAATCAAACACATTCCCCCACGAAAGATAGACACAAACCAACATTGGTACGATCTCCTTCCAACCCTCTTTCAATTAATTTAAATATTTCTTTTAAATACATCGTCTACAATGTAGACATCATTTTCAAAATGCATTTTTAAAAGCACACACACACACAAATTTTAAAGAAATAAGGGTATCGAAAGACTCGTGTATACTAGGAGACTCGGGTGAGCTCCGAACTCAAAAATCACATCACACAACAAAACAAAACAAAAACAATGCCTTTTCTCAATGTTTTGGGTGCAATCAAAACGACGTGGCGACTCTAAAACAAAAATGCAGCGAGCGACCACCCAACGCGAGATGTACGATCCGCGCGCCGAATCCGGGTAATTTCAGTTTGCGACTCTGTTGGGGAATTTTTGTTTTAAAAAACTTAAAAAAAAAGATTTTTAAAACAATGATGAGGGTCAAACTTTCATTTTTACCCTTTCTTTAATTGTTGTGTGTGTGTGCATGTGCTTTACTTTTTTAATCAAAAAAAATACAAAAAAATGCATCATAATACATCTGTATACATTCATTTAAAATTCATTCTGCAAAACTTTCTGTTTTTACTCAGAAAAAAATTTTTAGTGACCACACACTACGCGAACTCTTATCCTGTACACTGCACACTACACACTATAACCCCAAACCTGGGATGGTCTCAGATGCGGTTCGATTGGTGTTCCTATGCCTTTCGAGCGTGCACGGGATCATTCCAAACTTCCCATCCTAGCTAAGTGTCAACCATGCACTCTTGCATCACACTCTGTCCCGGCTCGGTTGGTTTTTACCCAGTCCGTGTCACAAAGCCTGGATACATATCCCGTGTAGGCCATTATCTGAGTCGGAGCCCAGAAATCAAGGTCCCTTGTGCAAGCAAGACGATGAAAGGTCATGCTAAAATATTGACCTGATCTTGATTTCTAAAGCTACACCCAGACAATGATCCGTACCGGATATACGTCCATGCCCACATGACACCATGTCATCAAGCCTTTAATATGTCATCCATGACAATATGACCTAGCCAAAACCTAACGTCATAGATCCCTTGCGCAAGTAAGGTAAAGAGAGGTCATGCCGAACTCTTGACCCGATCTTGACTTTAGATACTGGCTCTGTTTACTATTCACATGGCAGACGCATTAAAACGAACATGACAGGCTCGATCCTTAGGTTCGTTTTTCTTTTGGCCGGTGGAAACCGTTTGCCCTATAGGACCCTCGCCCGGGGTTGTCCACCCTGGAAGGTCGAAATACAGGTGGAAAACGAGGGGCTTATAGCCGTAGTGATGGTTTCCACTGACCCAGGATCTGGAATAGTTGCGAAAAAGAAGAGCAATCTTTTCCAAACCATTTAGGATTCTGAGAAAACACGTTTTAAGTAAATTAAAACAACAAAAAAAACATAAATAAAAACAGAAAACTGCATGTCGCATGAGCTTTCCCCCCTTTAACCAAAAAAGGCCTTCCAAAGTCTAAACCTTACCCATCACCTCCTCCAGCGAACCGAGAGTGGTTGAGTGTACCCGGGAGCCATGTTTTCAATGTCGAAGTTCCAAGGTCCGATAGCCTGTCTGATTCAGCGGTCCGAACAGTCCGTCACTCTCCCATGGCAAGGTCGACAGATAACAGTGAAGGAAACGAAACTACGCCCCCGGGAAATTTTCAAACGATGGAAGAAGTATGGAAAGCTTTAAAGGCTCTCGAGAAATGCCAAGAAAAGCAACAGGCTTGGATCGAATACGCCCTGCATCATCTTGGAACATTTGCAGTCCCCCAACCGGATGGGAATTTTATAAAAGACGAGGACATGCCTGCTCCTTCAGCTTTTTATAATTACCAACAAGTCCCTCCTTCACAAAGCTACGGGAACCTAGCAATGCAAAGCAACTCCCGCTCAAAGTACCATTCGAGCCTCAGTCAAGCAGCTCTGATTTTCTAACCTCAGCACAACCAATTTTTTGGCCCCGCTCCGCAAGCTCAAAACCACCAACACACTTATGGGCCCGCTCCCTCAGATCCTAATGCCTCCCAATATCCCCCGGGATCCAATCATTTTCCTCCGTATGAGCCCCGAAGCTACAACTTGAAGTCACAATGCCTACGAGGGACGAACATACCGAGCGGATACCCCGATGTTTCAAACCTGCCACCTGCCAGACTTCCTCTCAGGGCTCATGAAACATTCCCTCAATTTCCAAACATGGTCCAGCACGGCCTAGATAACCGTGCCCCCGGCTCCGGTCTTGGCAATCAATGGTACGGACCGGCATACACCCACTTGCCTCCCCAGGATTCCCGAATGATGATTCCATCAACAAATCTGCCTCAATCACTGGGAACTGGAAACTTAACCCCCCTAAAGACCCCCATGTGGCTTGGTTGGTAGAACATGCAAAAGAGATGCAAGGTAAGAGTGTCCTTAAGCAAAAGGAAAGAGGTTACCAAATACCTCCAAACAAGAGGAAAGAGGTTACCAAAGCAGCACTACATTCAGAACCAGACCCCAATGAATAACGGTCCCCCTCAAGAGAAGCGTTTTCAGCACTTTGATGATATCGGGATGCCCTTGAGCGAAGTCCTCGAGACTCTAGTAAAGCGAAACATTCTCAAACCCCTTGAGAATTTCCAACCAAAGACTCTCAATCTTAACATGGACATGAGCAAACGTTGTGCCTTCCACAACTACCCCGGTCACACAACCGACAAATGCTTCGTGCTAAACAAGTGGTCCAAGGGCTAATTGAAGAAGGAAAGTTGGAACGCCCCTGCGGTCCCAACACAGTCGGAAACACTTTCCCTAGAAATGAAGCATGGTAGATAAGTCCTCTACAAATTCCTGTGATGATTGGGGACGTAAAGGTAGAACATGGGGCTTCCACGATGAGAAATTCAAGAAAGAAAACCCAAGAATGGTTATTCCCTAACAATCCTTTCCGACATCGGGGCACACCAATGGGTGGATTGAACGCTCCCCGGAGATAAGGCGGTTCGAGACAGGCCAAGCAAGTGGCAGCGTAAAAAATGGCGTAACTTTCACAAACGCGGACTCACAGTCAGCAAGAAGAGATAGGTCGAGAAGCTTGGACTAACCCCTCGTCTCCTAGAGTCTAGCTTCGAAAAAAAATCTAGAGTCTGTCGTGTTTAAGTTTGAGACTCTCAAGTCGTTTGACGGCCTTACGCCTAAAGATTATGCATTTGTAACAAAAACTGCGCTTCCTTATGCTTTGAATAAAAGTTCGACCTTTTCGAGTATCCCCTCATTGCATCTTTAACAAATGATGAAATAACTAACAAATCAAAAACAGTTAATAATGACTCACTTGATAAATACGCAGACACATTAAATGAACAATACATAAAGCAAATCTTTAAGCATGTTGTCAAACGAGAGGAGAACCGAGCCCAAGCTGCCGAGAAGGTTTTGACCAAAGTAAATTTGGGGACTGCAAAAGAGCCTACAGAGACTCAAATCGGAGAATTCTCCGTCGATACTTCGCCTAAAGAATATCAAGTCTTCTTCTCCCCCCTCTGCACTCTAAAAATAAAAACACAAAAAATCACACAGTCAAACCTCGTAGGTTCTAGTAATTTTCTCATTCAATCAAGTCCTCCTCGAACATTGTAATTAAGTCTTCAATTTTTCATACGTAAGTTTTCTTTATTTTCTTGCTAGACTTGAGACATTATTTTGAACCCCACATTACATTTAATGAAAAGGTTTTTTTCTATATGATCACTTGCATCGTTCAACAAATAATTTTCCAAAGGATTAATGCTTTGATTAATTGGTGTGAGAAAGTCAATCAATAGCTCCCCATACACCTTACCATACCCCACACAAAGGCCTCCATCAAGCCATATACTTTCCCAAAATCAAGTCCCTACCATCACCTTGCACTAGTACAGATTGGATCTTAAGAAACGCACCTTAGATAGCTCTTTTCAAAAGCGCTATCTAAGATATACACTTACATAACGCATCCACATATTTAAATTTTATAAATTAGGCAAAAAAATAAAAAAATAAAAAATAAATTAAGTAACATAGCGCATAACAGAGATGCGCTATGCAAGGGAGAAGCTTACCTAGCGGTTAACAGAAGCGCTGTGCTAGAATACGCTTCATAAGGTTTAAGCATATATAAACACACTTTCATTATTCGTTCAATCAGTATTTCCCAAATCCAAAACTATCGAGGAGCACAATCGACGACGACAACACACCCCACCGACCGCCACCAGCCATCGCCACCACCACCACACACCACACACCACCAATGCAGATCTTCAACACAAAACCGACGACATAGCACAAAACCGGCCGTTCACAGTCCGTACGTCATTCCCTAACCCTATCAGCAACAATTCCATCGCAGCATCTCTTGTCGTCGCCGCCGCCTTGCAACACCGGTGAGTATCTTCTCTCTCTATCTCTCCCTCTCTCACTCTCTCTCTCTCTCTCTCTCTCTCTCTCTCTCTCTATTCTCTACTTCCTTAGCCACCGCGTCCCTCTTGTTTCCCTTCCATTCGCATATCTCCATTGAACCACCCTTCAAACAAGTAATTCTCCATTACTTCTTTGATTTCACATACAATTTATTATTTCCTCTTTTCGAATTGTTGATTAACCCTTCTAAAATTTAAAGCTCCCATTTTTATTGATAGATTAGTGTTTATTAGGGATTTAGGTATACATGAATTGGAATGGGCATAGCGTCTTTCATTCTTGCGCTGACAATTTCTAGGTCTCCATGAATGGATGCAAGACCCAGTTCTTCTCCAAGCCACCGGGCCGGAGCCCCTTACCCTTGAAGAAGAGTACCAGATGCATCTTTCTTGGTCCCAAGACCCCCTCAGTACCAATTCTCTTTTCCCTTCATCAGTTTGATCACAATTTGTCTCAATTCTGACCAGAAATTGATGTTTGGGAAATGGGTTTTGTTTTGTTTTTTGTTTTGCAGAGCAGACTTTTATAATTTTGGAAAAAGAATTGGTTGCTGCGAGCTTTACCCATGGAGATTCTCATGTGGAAGGTAACTTGATGGAATATGATTTTTTAATTGTTTCTAGTTTTAATTGATTGGATCTAAAATCACTGTCTTTATACGCTATGATGAGTTGCAATTGATTAAGCTAGTAATGTAGGTATTTTTTTTTCTTTCCGGAATATTGTGCTTATTAGAAGTTGAATTTTTGAATTCTACTTGAATTTCATTGAGGATGGTTGTCTTGCGTATTTAAGTTTATGATGATTCTTTAATGTGATTGGGTATTTGTGTTATCATGTCAAGGTGGGTTTGTACTTGGATACAAGAATTGGAAGCTTTGAATGACAGCTTGGAAAATGTGGCTCAATCCTTTGAGTGAATATTTCTAATCATCATCTTGAAATTATTTTTTCTTTGAAAATGGGCACAATCGGTACTTTTTCAATTGGCAATTTGTGTCTTTAATTGCAAATTTTTTCTTCATGTTTACTGTTTTGATTTAGTATGTTTCAACTTTCATGTAGATCTGTTTAGTTGGATTGTGATATATTTAGTTTTTGTGCAGAAATGGGGGCTGGTGCATGCATGATGAGGCCGCGGCACACTATATTGATATGATAGAACAGACAACGCTGGGGCACAGATTTATTAAGGCACAGTTCAATGTGACACCAAGAATTGGTTGGCAGATCGACCCCTTTGGGCATTCAGCGGTTCAGGCGTACTTATTGGGGGCAGAGGTATGATACTCCCTCTGTCCCAAAATGAATGACTAATTTTTTTAATTTTTTTTTCAAATTGCTCTTTTTGATCAAGAGCAAATTTGAAATTTTTTTGGTCATTCATTTTGGGACGGAGGGAGTATATAGTTATGTCCTGAATGCTCTCTTGTTTAGTGATGACTCTAAACACTTTTTATTTACATTATGAGAGGGAAGAGAAATTTGTATGAAAATCTATTAAAATAAATTGACTAACCTGAGAAATACTGATTCACATGTCGTAAATAAGATCAAAATGAATCACAATTCTTTTATACAAACAAGCGCTAAAGGTCTTCTGATGGTTCAGGTTGGATTTGACTCTATTTTCTTTGGGCGAATTGATTACCAAGACAGATCTAAGCGGAAAAATTAGAAGGGGCTTGAAGTCATTTGGCAGGGTTCTAAAAGTCTCCGTTCATCTGCCCAGGTGAGTGTTCTTTTAACCATGATACATACGTGAAAGGAAGTTTTTATCTTTCCTTATGGTTTGGTCCTTAGCTGTAGTACTAAATATTGTCACTTAAAATGATTTTAATTGGTCATGCAATTTTTTGCAGATTTTCTTTGGTGCATTCCCGAGAATTACGAACCGCCAAGTGGTTTCTACTTTGAGGTTAATGACGATTCTCCAGTTGTCCAGGTAACTTTCTTAGAACAAGAAACTGTTGAAAGTTTACTTGGGCTGGTACTTACTGACTTTCGTTTTACTTAAGGATGACATGAGTTTGTTTGATTACAATGTCCAAGATCGCGTTAATGACTTTGTAGTGTATTTATGCACAGTAGACTGTCCGTACATATTTAACTCACTATAATATGTACACATTTAATAAAAGCTCTCACCCTTAATCTGCTATGTACTCATTTACATTAGAAGACATATGAATAGTTTGCGAATCTGTATGAGAATCTAAAGCCATCTGTGTTTAATCTCCTTCATTAAGATCCCGTGATTTTTTTTTAATAATGAATGGATACAAAGATTAACTGACAAGAACAAAACTCGTGTCTGCTTGATCTTAACCAAACTCTATGTGATGTTTTTCGTTTCAGGCAAACATTACCCGCACAAATCATGTAATGTGGACAATGGGAAAGGACTTTAAGTATCAATATGCTGAGTCGTGGTTCCGGAATTTGGACAAGCTAATCCATTATGTTAATGAGGTTAGTGGATCTACTTAGTCTTTTTAATGGCTTGGTTATATCTATCTGAAGTGGATGAATTTTGGTTAATTCGATCATGATTTGTACCATTCATTGTCAATTGGATACAAGGAGGTTAAAGATTTTAGTACATGTTTCTTAATCTACATATTAGTTGCGTTTCTCGTGCATGTTGGCAGAAGCTTCAGCACTAACATAAATTGTTTTTTTCAGGCTGAAAAATTAGTTGCTGATTCACTGGCTTGTTTGGTAGAGTCTGCTTCGACGTCTGGATGTGGAAGTTCTACAACTAAGTTTCAATAGGCAATAAATTAGAACTTTGTAACTCCTGTCCTTTATTCAACAAAGACGAGATACAAGTATCCCAAGAGCATAATTACCCCACCCCCACCCCCCACCCCCGCTACGACATTCCTTGTAAAATTTTAAAGCTATAAGATACACCCAAAAATACGTGAAATGATTGAACTTTGTACTTACAAATTCCTCTTCTTTTTCCAGTGTCCACTTCTGAACATAAGCTACTGTCCTCCAACAGAAGTTGATCTATCACTTGGCAAAAAGTTGGTAAGTGGTAGGAGTACTATTTTAAGTTTTAGCGTTGTAAAAAATTACTCTTACTACTTAAGAGAACATGAGTTGAGATTTATGCTATATGCCAAGTATTTTACCTGATAAATGTAAAAGTTTGGAATTGGAACACTACTGTTTACAGAGTTGAAAGAAGTTTTGATCTGATATTGTTTCTTGTTCAAGAGGATTTATCTCATGCAACTAGGGTTATGGACTGTTGTTGTAGATGCTAATATATTTTAATTTTCTGTCGCTTAATTTTGAAGCCCTTATATTTTTTTGATGTACTAAAATGATGGATATTTTCGAGTCACCCATTTACTGATATATTACAAGTGCATTTCCCTTAGCAATATCTACTTCAGAATGAAATACTCATTGTTGCTATTGCGCAGATACTTATATATGATCATCGATCTTCGTTTCCTTTTAAGGGTAGAGGATCACAAGTGAGTTCTGTTTTATATAATTTTTTTCATATCTGTTGTTTTTGGTGATGATTATAATGACAGAAACTATTAATCTTTGCTTATGGAATTTCTGGTTTTTATCATCTGTCGATTTTGCAGGTATGGAAGCCCGATATTGGACATCAAGTGGCATAAGACTTTGAAAAGTATCAGACACCAAGTATTGGAATGGCTCAACAGTATCAGACACCAAGTATTGGAATGACTAATCTTTGGCAGTTCTTCATTCTTGATGCCCATTAATTAGACTGCGACATTCTTTGGTTTGTTTAAATTTTTTGTCAAAGTTTCATGTCGTGCGACGGGTGTTAGACTAGTTAGTTTATAACTCTTGTGGATGATTGTAAGAATTATTATTGGTGTAATAAATTAAAGGTTGATTGTTATTCTTGAATTAAATGTTTTTTAGTTCATATTAATTTTTATTTATTTGATTTCTTGGTTATAATTCATATAATAGCAGGAAAAAAAATAAAAATAAAAATAAAAATAAAATACCTAAGATGATTTTTGGAAATAAAAAAAGTGCTTAGATAGCGCTTTTTAAAAGCGCAATCTAATGAGCTTATGTAGCGCATAAAAAACGCTATGTAAGTTGATTTTTTTCAAAATAAAAAAAGTGCTTAGATAGCGCTTTTTAAAAGCGCTATCTAAGTTTGGGAGCTTAAATAGCGCTTATATAAGCGCTATGCTAACTAGCATAGCGCTAGCTTAGATAGCGCTTATAAGCGCTATCTAAGCTCAAATCTGTACTAGTGTTGACCAAGTCAACGATGGCAACAACATCATTAAATGATTGTTCTCATGTCAACAACAAGCTAGGGGCTTTTCCTTCCCCCTCATGTGCATCAAGCAAGTTCAAGCAGAGGATTCAAAAAAAAAAAGAGCCAAGGACCCAGCACCGCTAGTCAGAAGCTCAATGAAGGAAGGCAAAGGCAAAAGCGTATCATAAGTCCTTAAGCCATACTCCCTCCGTCCCATAAAACCTTACCCATTTTGCTATTTTGGGCGTCCCACTTTAAAGTTCCACTTTCCTAAAAAAGAAACTTTTTAATACTTCTTTACTCATGAGACCCACTTGTCATACTCACAACAACTATCCACTTACTATTCTCTACCCCACTTTCTCTCTCCTATCCACTCACAACTTCTACTTTAATAACATTATATATATTCACTCCTTATTTTCCGTTCTCAACAGTAAATGAGTAACCTAATGTGGGACGAAGGGAGTATTCAAATTCTTTCTCTTCCCGTGAGAGCAACAATCAAGAAACAATGGAATCATTGAAGTCGCCATCAAATACGACTTGTCAAGGAATCACCTCAAGGCCCGTGCCTCATCATCTGACCTTTCGTCCGAGCCTTTTCACCAAAGGTCACACAAATATTCATTCCCTTGCCCCAAAGCCAAACACGGTTCGGCCCCGAACTACGTCGACCTGAGCTCCTTGTCTTAAGGGGATATCCGCTTGGGATGCATGTCCCGGGTAAACATTGGGATTTTTGGTTATGGTTGCGAGGGATCGTATAGAGGTAGAGGATTGAAACCTGGGGGATACCGAGATGCATTGGGATCTGGAGGAGCATGCACGTATGTGTGATGTTGATACTGAGCTTGGGGCGCATGGCCGGGAAATTGACTGTGCTGAGGCGGGCATATCAGAGCTGTTTGACTGATGCTTGAGTGGAGCTTTGAGCGAGAGCTGCTTTGCGTTGCTAGGATCTCATAGCTTGGCGGAGGTGGGACCTGCTGATAGCTTTGAGAGACCGGGGGAGCCGGTATTTCTTCGTCTTCTATGAGAACGAAGGTCCCATCTGTTTGGGGAACAACGATGGTTCCACGAAGGCGCAGGGTGTCTACGATCCAGGCTTGCTGCTCTTCCTGGCGCTTCTTGAGAGTTTCGAAGGCTCGCATCATCTCCTCCATTGTCTGGAGGTTTCTCAGTGGCGGGGTTCCGTTTCCCTCACTGTTATCTGTTGATCCCGCCATGGGGGAATAGCGGACTGTTCTGACCGCTGAAGCAGATGGGCTGTCGGACCTTGTGACCTCGATACTGAAAAGGCGGCTCCCGGGTACTCTCAACCACTCTCGGCTCGCTGGAGGGGGTGACGGGTAAGGTTTAGACATGGGAAGGCCTTTTGGATAAAGGGGAAAAGCTCATGTGACATGCAGTTTCCGCTTTTCTTTATTTATGTATTTTTTGTTGTTTTAATTTACTTAAAACAGTGTTTTCTCAGAATCCTAAGTTGGTTGGAAAATATTGCTCTTCTTTTTCGCAACTATGCTATATCCTGGGTCAGTGGAGACCATCTGTGCGGCTATAAGCCCCTCGTTTTGCATCTGTATTTTGACATCCTGGGGTGGACAACCCCGGGTGAGGGTCCTATAGGGCAAGCGGTTTCCACCGGCCTAAAAGAAAAATCGAACCTAAGGACCGATCCTGTCATGTTCGTTTTAATGCGTCGGCCATGTGAATGTGAATAGTGAGCTAAGCCGGCACCTAAGTCAAGATCTGGTCGAGAGTTCAGCATGACCTCTATTTACCTAGCTTGCGCAAGGGATCTATGACGTTAGGCGTTGGCTGGGTTATATTGTCATGGCTGATGTATTAAAGGCTTGATGACATGGTGTCATGTGGGCATGGATGTATATCCGAGACGGAACATCGTCTAGGTGTTGCTTCGGAAATCAAGATCGGGTCAAGATTTTAGCATGACCTTTCATCGCTTTGCTTGCGCAAGGGATCTTAAGTTCCGAGCTTCGGCCCAGAAAATGACCTGCATGGGATATGTATCTAGGCTGTATGACACGGACTGGGTAAAAACCAACATAGTCTGGAGAGAGTGTGACGCAAGCGTGCATGGTTGACACTGGCTAGGATGGGATGTTTGGAATGATCCCATGCGCGTTTGAGAGGCGTAGGAAGGCCAAACGAACTGCAACTTAGACCACCCCGGATTAAGGGTTGTAGTGTGCAGTGTATCCGAGGCAGCAGTGCGCGTAGCGTGCGGTGTACCGAGGCAGCAGTGCGAGTAGTGTGCGGTTACTAAAATTCTTTTTTCTGAGTAAAACATAAATTTTTTGAAGAATTTTTAAATGTATGTACACAGATGTATATTGATGCATTTTTTGTATTTTTTATTTTTTTTGTAAAATAAAAAGTAAAGTACATGCACACACACACACACACACAACAGTTAAAGAAAGGGGTAAAAATGAAAGTTTGACCCTCATCATCGTTTTAAAAATCTTTTGTTTTTGTTTAAAAGTTTTTAAAATAAAATAATCCCCAACAGAGTCACCAACTGAAATTACCCGAATCCGGCTCGCGCGCGGGCCCCGACATCTTGCGGTTGGTCGGGAGGTGTCTCGCTACGTTTTTTGCTTTGTAGAGTCGCCATGCCGTTTTGATTTAGCCCAAAACATTGAGAAAAGGCATTAGTTTAAAAACTGCTCTTTTGTGATGAGATGTTTGAGTTCGGAGGTCAAGTTACTCATCGGGAAGAGAATATTAGAATATTAGAGCTCACCCGAGTCATCTCGTAAAAACGAGTCTTTCGGTACCCCTTTCTTTCTTTAACTGTTGTGTGTGTGTGTATGTGCTTTTAAAAATGCATGATGTATCGGATGTCTACTTTGTACACTACGTATTGAAATGTATTGAAATAGTGTAGGAAGGAAGCCTTACCAATGTTGGTTCGTGTCTGTCTTCCGCTGGGGAATAGTGTTTGAGAGTTGAATAGTGTTTTGGGTCGGGATTGCTTCGGGATGTGCCGGTTATCTGCGGACAGATCTTCAGCGTGCCTCGGGATTGTCAGGTGTGTACTCGGGCAGAGTTTCGGCGTGTGTTGGGATCGCAGGGATCGTTGACTGGACTAGGGCAGAGGTTCGTCGTGCGTTGGGATCGTCGGTTGTGCTCGGGCAGAGTTCCGGCATCCGTCGGGATCGTCGGTTGAGCTCGGAAAGGGCCGGAATGCCTCGGGATGGACCGGCAAGGCTTCGGGATGGATCGGCGAGGCTTCGGAGTACCACGAGGGGCCTCAGAATACCTCGAGAGTGCCTTAGGGCAGCTCGGGAGCGCTCGGTAGTGCTCGGCAGAGCTTCGGAGTACCACGAGGGGGCTCGGAATGCTCCGGAGGGAACCAAAAGGGACCGGGATTGCCCCGAGGGGTCTTAGAGGGAATGCGTGAAGGCTGGGAGAGAGAGGAGAGAAGAGGGAGGTGTGAAAAATATGAGGGGGGAGCCCTCTATTTATGGGGTTGGAAAATTGATAAAGAGGTCCGCACGGACCTTCCTTGCAAAACCAAATTTTTGGTTTTTCCAGATTTGAGGAAATATTGTGGACTGTAAGAGGATTTTGTAATTATGATGTCGGATGCAAAGTGGTCCGCACGGACTTGTCTTCCTTTTCCATGTTTTCCAAAATTTCCAAAAAGTCCTTTTGTACTTTTTAATCCCAGAAAGGCCCCTGGGTGCAAAGAGGTCCGCACGGACCAGTCTATAGGCTCAATATTTTATTATTTGTGTAATGGCAAGCTAGTTCTCGTCGAGATCTTTCCAACCATATATGGCACGTCTCAATCGGAGTTCGTATGAAGGAGTTATGACCTCCGGAAGTTCGCCCTTGATTTTTTCCGTATGCTTGGATGGAGAGTGATCCAGATTGGGGTACTTACAGGCAAGCATAAGGCATGTCACATCTTTAGAATCATCAACATGTTTCTTGTGAGCATCGTTATCTGCCCTAGAAGCATTGGCAGCAGGTGGAGGTGGAACGGGTTGTCAAGAATGTACATTTTCTTCTCTTGCCTTAGAACAATTCTTAGGCTTCTGATCCAATCAGAATAGTTTGTACCGTTCTCTTCGAGCTTGTCCTTCTCAAGGACTGATCGCAGCGACAGGGGTTGATTATTGTGAGTTTCCATTACTACAATAAAATATGCAAACAATGAAACACATAAGTATCAACACATTTATCATCTAAGAGCAAATAATGTATTTCATAAATACTCCCACGAAATTATACACCTTCAAATACAAACATGTATCATATAATCATAGTAGGCTAAGATCCATATTTCAATTGATTTTGGTTTAAATGAGTCAATGCCCGAAATCAAGTTATTTAGGTAGAAACATCAATCATATCATATATGACTCTTAGATCTTTTATGAGATTTCCTTAGACATCATATATCAAAAACATGTTTTAAATCTCATCTATGCCTTGGGTCAAATCTCATTTGAAAGCACCAATTAAGTCAAAACCTTTTTTCAAACGTATGAGACATGGAACGATGCACCTAACTGAATCAAAACTACATCAACCATTATCTCAGATCTTGATCACAAATTAAGATATAATGGTGCACCCAACTGAGTCGAAACTACATCAAAATACTCTAAAATATAACAAGTGTTCTAATCAAGGAATGGCATAGGACTTAAATATTTAGAAGGTTTTACACATATCAACAAGCATCGCATGGTTGTAACATGAATCTTATGTGTACATAATCATGAACATAGGGCTTCACAAAATTTCATACAAACACTTTGATCCAATTTTGAGAATATACCAATCTACTTTAATCATATTAAATAGATCAATAACCTATGTGATAAACTAATCATTTTAATTAATCATAAATCATGACAATGGCATATCTCATATACTTGGTTTCATAAAACAATACACATAAAACATGGATCTATTTCATATAGCATGGATAGCAATTAATCAAATTAAATCTAGCATGCCAATTTCAATCCTAATCATGATAAGACGAGGCTCTGATACCACTGTTGGGTTTTGGGGTTACAAACGCAGCGAAAATATTTATAAAACAACACAAAACCCTAAGCCCTTGAATCCGTCTAGCATGAAGAGATGAAAACATGAAATAGAATTACATACCTTGAATGCGATTAAGTTTGTCAAAAACAGATCTCAAAATTCAAGCTTAGAATTTTGATGTCGAATCTTCTATCTTCCTTGTTCAACTTTGGTGATGAATCAATCAATGGAGATCTTCAAGCCTTAGGAGATAAAGCAACCTCCCTCTAATGGTGATCCACACGCGAACGAACCAAGAACTCTTCTTGTAGGATTGCTAGATGATCATCTTGATTATTGAATCAATATTAAATAATCAAAGCCAAAACAATGGAATTATTTGGGTGCCTTTTTTGATATTTTGATTCTCAATCAATATCAAAAATCTAGAGTTTCATAAATCCTTTAGAAAGATGTGTTTTTGGCTGCACAAAAGATTGTATTTGTACTAGGTATAAATCCCCTAACAATTAGGGTAAAATCCTTGTCAAACACCAAAACCAATCCGGCCAAGTAAACGCGATCTGACCAAAATTCGCTCAGGGCACGACTCGTGCTCCTGGGCACGACTCGTGCTCCTGGGCACGACTCGTGCTCCTGAGCACGACTCGTGCCACGAGTCGTTCCAGGTTGCCACGAGTGACCCAAGCCAAAATCCAGTCGTGACACGACTCGTGACAAAATATGCACTTGTGCTGATCAAGGGAACGACTCGTGCCCAAGGGCATGAGTCGTGCCTAATCCCAAAAGTCAAAAGTCAACGAGTTGTTCCTTGGAAGCCAAAACGCAGTCGTACTGCCTAATGTCACACTCGTGCCCAAGGGCACGAGTCGTGCCATTCCCCAATTTCCAAGATTTTCAGCCAGAATCAAATTCGTTCTTTGTGTGTGACCCAATAGGAATTATATTATGTTGGTAGTGAGTCAAAACATCGACCTCACAAGACATAAGTGGTTTCTAGCAAACCATTATATCCACCCAATTAATATAACATCAAAGCTTGATTTCTCAATAGATCAAATGTCACAATTCCTTTGTCCACGATGTCAATTGAACATGAGTCATGGTCCATGTCAACCACATGTTCAATGCTTTCTCGATTCCGAATATATTGATAATCCAAATGCATTTGATCTCTATCAAATCAATTGAGTGTGGCCACACATTTCATCAACATCATTCATCGAGGGGCCCAAGCAAACATCTCTCTCAACGAGAGGGACAAATCCCTTCTTGACTTATCATTCTTCCTTACAAGAATCCAATCGAGCCAACATAGCCCTTATTGCTATTCGATTAAAGATAGTGTTTAGACTATATCAAACACGATGTTCATCATGTGGAAGACGATGATAATCTCAGGTATAAAGGATTCAATGACACTACTATCATGAGATTTAATTATGACACATATGACTATTGACCATGTCATAAATCTCATCTGTAGGTCATGTCCAATACTTGTTCTCTAGCAAGTATCCATAAGTGTAATGTGCATCACATGCATATAATCATCTCCATGATTATCCATTACCAACTTATACTAGTTATTCACAATAACTAGGGACGCAATTCAATATAATAAACATGTAAACATATAATGAACCAAATAAACTTTCTCTATAATAAATGATAAAGACGATTACATAGCGGTTTAGATTATAAGTCAAACATAACTAAACGCCTAGGGCATTACACCAACATGAAGGTGGAATCATCATTGAGTTTATGGACGATCACGTCCTTTCTTATGCTTTGCATATCCTCCACTCTCCATGCGAACACATCACAATTATTTCGGAGGAATTCGATCAAGATATTTCTTTTCTCGGGGTGAATTTCCATACCAACCTTAACTTTTTGCTCGGGATAGTGGATATTTATTACTACTTCCTTGAGCTCGTCATTAGGGCGGATATCGCTAATTTCACGGTTATATAGAGAGTCTATAATGATCGCTGATGGGGTGGATCTTGCTTCTGGGAGAGCGGACATGGAATATATGATTTCTCGGTCTATGTCACCCAAGATTCCTCTATCAACATAACCTCCGTCAATAGGAGCCATCCACTTTGCCTTCCTGCTCTTTTTGAGCTCTATCTTGGTAGAGTGGAAGGAGAGCATACCCACGAACTTGGGCTGCGGGCATTTTCCCTTATCTTTGCTTCACTTTGCCTCCTCATCTAACTGTGAGCATGAGACTTGACTTTTCTGCTTCCTTTTTTCCTCTATGGTTTTGAGGAATTTCTCAGGCTGGTTCTTGATGACCGCAATTCCACCCGTAGTGTTAAACTTCACCCTTTAATGGGGGATATATGTTACAATTCCCAATGCGGCCTGAGCAGTTATGCCGAGTATGACGTTGTATTGGGATTGTAGATCTATGACCATGAAGGTAACCTTAGCAGTCTTTTGTAGGTGGTTTTCCCCTAGGGTCACTTCAAAGTCTATCGTCCCTTTCACACGGACAGTGTGATTAGTGAATCCCTCAAGCAAGCCCGCTTAAGGAGTGAGATGAGCTTCATACATTTTCATCTCTACCAAGGTATGATAGTAGAGAATGTCTCTGGCCGTGCTGGTCCTAATGAGGACTCTACTAATATTTGCCCACGAAATCCTCATTCTGACAATGAGAGGCTGGGTGGAATGGAAGAGAGTGGAGACTTGTTCACTTCATTTGAATCCTAATTCTTGATCTTCTTCTGGAGCTAAGGGGGGAATCAAGAAGACCTTTTAAAAAGTCTTGATCTGATGGGAGAGTATTTTATAGGAGGGAGCCTCTATTCCAATGAAACTGATATCATTGGTCCCTTGCTCATCCTCATCATTGTTATCTCTCTCTCTCTCTCTCTTCTCTTTGGGCCACGCTGAGGTCGCGCTCTACGGGTATTAGCATTTTTGTTGCTATTATCACCTTATACCCACTAGTCCAGCTCGCCATCATTGAGTTTCTGCTGAATAATCCTTTTTCAGCTAGAAGCAATCCTCAGTATTGTGTCCGTGATCGTTGTGGTAGTTACAAAACTTGACTCTGCTCCTCTCACTTGTCTTTCGGCCCATTGGTGGAGGAGGAGTTGCTTCCATGGCTTTTAAAATTTTTGCCCGCGGTGCGGTCAGGGGTGTATAAACTGTTTCGTTCGCCAGCCTTCTGAGTTAATCAGTGTTGCGATTTATATTCTTTCCCTGACCTTGACCGCGGCTGGGCCCTTGTCCGGCATCCTGCACATGTTCAATTCTGTCTTAGGCCAGACCGCGGGCAGCTATTTTATTGGGCTCTTATGCCTAGGCAATAGCAGAGGCCCTCTCGTACATCTCCTCCACATTTTTAGGCCTCTCCGAGGCAAAATTCATTTTCAGAAAGCTGGAGGATAGACCGCCCTCAAAGCAGAGCTGAATATCGCTCTCGGACATGTCTACAATCTGCTCGGACATCTTCCAGAACCGAGTGATGTAGGATTTGGTGGTTTCTGCGGTAGCCTGCTTGACTCTTATAAGATCAGTCTTTGCCCTCGCGGGCTCACCTGCTCTGGCAAAAGAGTTCAAAAAGCTATGCCTGAACTGATTATAGCTTTTGATGGATTTGGGGTTAAGGGTCAGCATCCAAAACAAGGCCTTGCTCATGAAAGAAGCAGATAAGGCTTTGCATATCACGGCCTCATTCGAGGAGAACAGGGCCATCTATCCTTCAAAACACCCCATATGGCACTTTGCATTGGTGGAGCCTTCATAGGTCTCTATTTGAGGAGGTTTTCCCCTTAGAATTGGCGCACGGGAAATCTTGTCCGCAAAAGCATCCATCGTGCGGCCACTTTGTGGAGCTTCGCTGATGGTTTTCCCACATTTGGTGTATGAACTTGATAAACTCAGGGTTCGGACTATCCATCTTTGGCTTTTGGAGGGAGAAATCACGGCCTTCTCCTTGCCTTTGGTCAGGGGTTGTTCTTTGGATTTTTCGGGGAGAGGAGTAGATTCTGCTCCCTCTCCCATCTCCTCATCCTCCTCAATTTCCTCGTGATCGCGGTGAGCAAAGGTTGTCTCTACCCTTTTTGTCCCCCTATCTTGACTAGCTAGAGATTTCGTGGGGGCTCTTTGGGAGAACTTTAGTGAGCCTTCCACTAGGGGGACACCACCATTAACCTCCAACTCAACCAACTCGAGCTGGACATCATTTATAGCCATGGCATCAGCCACTAGCTTAGCGCTCGCAGCTAGAGCTTGGTTTATTTTGAGTATCAACTCAGGAGTGATAGGAGAGGTGGGGTTTTTTGGACTTGGATTTTGGGGGAATTTATCCTTACGGGCAGCCTCAAGCTTTTCCCTAAGGTATCTTTGAGAATGAGTAAGAGACCCTTGACAGCCAGAACGGCCACCCAACCTATTAAAGGCTGATGTGCTTGGTCTGGTAGGATTTAGGTTGAGAGGGAGAAGCTTGATCATTACCTTGAGTAAAAAAGCCAGCATTTTGAACAAGAATTTCAGTCATTTTAGATGGAGAAAAGCTGAAAATTTGTTTTTTGGAAGCAAGTATTTGGACAAGGCGTTTGTTATTGACAATAAGCACCATTAGAGACAAAGCCGGAGTTTAATCCAACTCAGGCCCTCGGGTGTGAGAGTAAGATCTCTGAGGGTTTATAACTGAGAAATAAGACTTGGCATGTTTTAGTGAGTTGTGTGTTTAGGGTTTAGACAATGTGGCTTACAAATAATGAATTTGCACTTACCTTGTACATGGGGACAAAGGTTGATATTTATAGTAAAAGGGAGCTGCTTGATGATGTCAGCCCTGACGGATATCTTTGTCTTTAATCTAGGAAACGTGTACGCGCCTGGTGGACTCGTACAATAAACCAAGATTTACTGTAGATGGATGTCGCTGATTGGATAGATACAGAAGAAACATACGCTAGTTGGCGTCACTGTGATGTACCCGATTTTTTTTTTGTGAAAATCAAAACGGAGTCGCCACGCCATTTTTATTTTAAGGACCAAAACTTTGAAAAAAGCCCGAGATCAGAGATTCGAGTTCGGAGGTCACGTTACGCGCCGGGAAGGACGTTAGTGTGCACCCGGAACGCCTCGTAAAAACGAGTCTTCCAAACATTCGAAATCCTTTGTTGTGTGTGTGTGTGTGTGTGTGTGTGTGTGTGTGTTTTGACCAAAAAGAGTTGAAACTGAGAAAAACAAAAATAGGGAACTCTTTATAAGACTTTGAACAATCCCCAAGATTTTTGGTATGATTTTTGGGTCGAGTCTTGGCACTCAAAAGATTTTTGGATTTGAAAAGCAATTCTGCCAGAATGAAAGAAGGCAGTTGACCCTTGACTTTGAAATGGACTTAAAGGCTTCAAAACCTCAGAATCTGGGGAAAGTCCGAGAATGAAAGTTTCTAAAAACACCCTAAATAGGGTTTCTGAAAAGAAACTTTCCATTTTGGAAGTAATTTGAGGGGTCAAAACCTTCTGGAAATCTCAGATGTGAAATCTGGATTTCCAGAAGCTGATGAACTGGCCTCTAAAAGAAAAATTGAAAAAAGGAGTTTTACTTACTCAAAAAATAAAATAAAAATATTTCTGGAAAGATATGGATGTTGGCTACAAAAAGTGTTTTGTAGTCAACACCCAATTCCAAGTTTTACTGGGTCCAAAAAATAAGAAAATGGACTGAGGTCTCAGAACAATGCTACTGGACAGCAAGATGTTCTTGAGGGAAAATGTGATTTTTGGGGGATTTGCATCTATGTTCACCCCATTTTCATCCCTAGACTTGATACCACTACTTTTTATTAAGTGGTTATCATATTCAAGTCATCCTTGGGGAATTTATGGGGTTGAAACATGTCCTTTGCAAAGGGAAAGGGGGTTTTGTAAAGATGAAACCAAGGAGAAAGAATTGACTAAAGATCTAAAATGTGGACCACTTGAGAGGGTCATTCATGAAGATGAACTTCAAGATGACCATCTTAGGTCAAAACTCAAGTTAAACTAGACATAAAATAAGTCAAAGTAAGAAGAACAAGATGATCAAGAGATCAAAAGAGAATTTTAGGATTTTGAGAAGGAGGGCTTTACAATTGGTGACACCCTATCTTCCTAGGCTTGGAATTTGACTTGAGGAGTATCAAGATTTGGTGTTTGGCTTGAGGAGTATCAAGGTTTGGTGTGTTTGGTATTTGATTGGGAAAGATTCAAGAGAAAATGGTGGCAATCTAAGGATTCCCACTGTTTTCTCTCTATATTTCGCCAGAACTTCGTTGCTGTGAGTAAGTTGTGTTATGTAAACTGAGAGAGGAGGGTTCAATTTATAGCCCTCTGTGAGGAGCAAACATATCCGCGCGGACAAGGATCGACGCGTGCACTGTTCATCTGCTACAGTGCTGGCTTTTGGACAGGAAGAATAATCTTTTTAAAATTCAAACTGAAGCTGTTTTTCAACTTTCTTAATTCGGATTTTTCTAATTTCTTTTGCTTTTTGAGATTATTTTCTTGGTTTAACTTAAAATGGCAATGCCCATTTTACCCTTACTTTGTTAGAAAAGTTAGGAATGTTAGGAATGTTAGTAATGTTATAACTTTCGTTAATTTTCTAACGAAAATGCTAACAAGCTCAAATTGGAGCACTTACAGTAGCCCCTCGGCGACGGCGCTTTCGAAGGAAGCGGGGTCGTCGATAAGAGTAAGGCTCCATATTTGGCAGGATGATCAAGTGATCGAGTGGCTGAACCTATTTAATAGGCTACCTACGTATCCTTGAGAGGAATCAAGCCGGCCGTAGTTCGGGTCTTTAATCCTAAGATTGGACTATTTTTGGGAAGTCGCCCTAAGACCTGACTATTTTCGGGAAGTCACCCTAAGATCTGACTATTTTTGGGAAGTCACCCTATGATTTGACTATTTTTGGGAAGTCGCCCTAAGACCTGACTATTTTTGGGAAGTCACCCTAAGATCTGACTATTTTTGGGAAGTCACCCTATGATTTGACTATTTTTGGGAAGTCGCCCTGAGATCTGACTATTTTTGGGAAGTCACCCTAAGACCTGACTATTTTTGGGAAGTCACCCTATGATCTGACTATTTTTGGGAAGTCGCCCTATGGTTTGACTATTTTTGGGAAGTCACCCTATGATCTGACTATTTTTGGGAAGTCGCCCTATGGTTTGACTATTTTTGGGAAGTCACCCTATGATTTGACTATTTTTGGGAAGTCGCCCTATGGTTTGACTATTTTTGGGAAGTCACCCTATGATCTGACTATTTTTGGGAAGTCGCCCTATGGTTTGACTATTTTTGGGAAGTCACCCTATGATCTGACTATTTTTGGGAAGTCGCCCTATGGTTTGACTATTTTTGGGAAGTCACCCTATGATCCGACTATTTTTGGGAAGTCGCCCTATGGTTTGACTATTTTGGGGAAGTCGCCCTATGATCTGACTATTTTTGGGAAGTCACCCTATGATCTGACTATTTTTGGGAAGTCGCCCTATGGTTTTGGTTTGTCGAATTAGGGGATGATTGCGTTTTATCGCTTTCCTAGTGTTGTGTGTGATAGCGTTTTAGGTGCCTCAAACCTTGATGATGGAGTCTTAGGTGCCTTGAACCTTGATTTGAAATAATTTCCCTTTGATGGTTTGGGATGGATGGTCCTTTGGTGGATTTTAGTTCAGGAATGGGGACTTAGTTCAGGAGTATGTTTCTAAGTCGAGGTTTTGTTCAGGAGTATGAACCTAAATGGGGACCTAGTTCAGGAGTATGATTCTAAGTCGAGGTTTCAGTTCAGGAGTATGAACCTAAATGGGGACCTAGTTCAGGAGTATGATCCTAAGTCGAGGTTTTATACCCGAGGGAGACTGTTTGAGGGCGTTCTCGCTGGGGGAAGATTTGAGGATTAATAGGGAAAAGGGTGACCGTGTTGGTCAAGTGGCTGGACCAATGGTAGGCTACCTACGTATCCCGAGTGGGAATCAAGCCTGGACGTAGTTCGAAAACTGTTGGGGATGGTCTTTGATGGTTTGACGGTATTTGGGAGTCACCCGTGGTTTGACTGTTTTTGGGAAGTCGCCCTAAAATTTGACTATTTTTGGGAAGTCACCCTAAGATTTGATGATAATGTTCTTTTAGAAAAGTAGTTGACTAAGATATGCTTTCATACCTGTGCTGTGCTTACCTGTAGCTGCCGGAAGGACTGAGGCTTCGGCTGATGTTGATGAAGAGTTGTTGGGTTGCGGTTTCTGCTGACGATTTGCTGTCTTTGGAGGCATTTTGACCTGAAGGAGGAGTTTGGTTGAGTCTGCATCTTGCTGGTGATCGTCAACCTTGTAGAAGTTGTTGAGCTTGTCTTCACATTGGGACTTCTTGCTTTTGAGAACTTGGTGTCTCTGACCGCATTGTATTTGAGAACTTGGCGTCCCTGACCGATTTGTATTGGAGAGCTTGGTGTCCCTGACCGATTTGTATTGGAGAACTTGGCGTCCCTGACCGATTTGTATTGGAGAGCTTGGCGTCCCTGACCGATTTGTATTGGAGAGCTTGGCGTCCCTGACCGATTTGTATTTGAGAACTTGGCGTCTCTGACCGATTTGTTAGACACTGGAGGTGGTCTTCGTTGGGGGTTGTTTTCATCCATTTGTGGACATTGGGGGTCGTCTTTAGCAAGTTGCAGACGCCGGAGCTTGTCTTTGCCAAACTGTAGATGCTGGAGGCTGTCTTCATCCGTTTGTGGACATTGGAGGTCGACTTTGGTGAAGATCATCCTTGCCGAAAAGGGGGATTTGATTTCTTGCTTGAATTCCTGCATTCGTTAGTGAAGAGGAAGATGCATATATGACATTCATGATGACAGATGCATGCATAGAGCCAAAAATGATTGTGAGAGTATCACTGCATATGTTTGCGAGATGATGCATTTACTTGCTTTCGAAGATGCACCTAGCCTAAGCTTTTGACAGGGAAATTATGATTTATGATCTTCAATTCACTTAGGATTTTTCCTATTGATTCAAGTTTTGTGCATGCTACATGAGCCCTTGGGAGATTTTTGTGGGGATGCATGGTTATGTATGTGTCTGGAGACTGTTTGGAACAGATTTTGAGCATGTGGGGATGAGAACCCTTGATCGCGATTTAAACAGCGGTTGTTGGTGAGGTTTTGTCACAGGTATCACATGGACCTCAATTTTGATGAGATTGGATTCGGATCCCGGGTCTTGATTGGAATTTTCTCTCTCAATCTTGGTCATTTGAAGCTGATGCTGACAGGCTTTAGGGCACGTTGATATGAGTGAAGCTTCTTTCATTTGGGTGAGCTGTGACCTCGGCCGAAACCTTTTTTCGGAGAATGATTTGATGGAATTGCTAATGCCGGGAGAAACCCTGATCTTGAATTCCGATGCTACGGGAGGCTGCCGTGTACCAAGTTAAAGCCGAAATTCTTTCTTGATAAAATTCGGGTCCAAAAGACCGTCTTGACAAAGCCCCTGATCCTGAGTAGGCAAAGTCCGGATTTTGAAGAAGTGACTTGGCGAATCTATCTCGTAGTGAAGAACGCAATGTGGACCCAAGGATGACTATAGAAGTCCCATCTTAAAGAGCTGATACAGGAGGACCTGGGAGGACCGCTTAGCAAGCCCCAGCGTGAAGAAACACAGAGCAGTCCTATTGCAGACAGAGTCATCATGTGACCAAGGAGGCACCCATCTTTTCAGATCTTAGTCAACCAGTCAATGGACAAGACTCAGGAATGTTTACGTGCAGGGGCACATCTTTCGAAAAGTGGGAATAAATCCCGATTTTGTGTATACACACTCGCTTTAGGTTTGACTCTTTTGAGAGAGTATAAGCGTTACAAGGTGTGGAAAAGTGTATGGAAGCCCCTGCTGACAGAAAGACAATGTTTGGCTCTATTTTCCTATGATGTAGAGAGAGAAGACTTGTCGAGACACTTGAAAAATTGTCTTATTCATGATGATCACAAGGCTGCTTAAAACCCTTTGTTAATGTTCGGGTTATTCAACTCCTAAATCTGATATGAACAAATATTTTGATTAATCACAAGGAGAAAACCAACTGATATCGAGGATCAAGTTCGGAAAGTGTATAGGGACGATCCCTGATGAGACCGGATTTTTTTCTTTTTTTTTTTTGAGATTTGTTTGTGATTTCGACCGGACCATTTCGGTTGCCTACATTCCCTCCATTATGAAGAGCTCAGTCGCCGTAGTTCGGGCCTATCCCGAATGAAAAGAGAATGAATGTTGAAATTCGAGGGTCCGAGGACCTTTGGGGATTTTGAGGATTTGGAGGATTGAATAACATATCCCCTAAGAGTGTCCATGAAAGACACGGATGCGAAGCCCCAGTGGGACATCCACGGCAAGTGTTTGTGAGGAGAAATGAAATATGCTCACATGAAGGGAAGGGTTGAATTTGCACAATCTTTGATTGGTAATTTTGAACCAAAATGGATTAGATTCCAATTTAAGCAAGCAATGAAGCATTAATTTGATCCCGACATCGAGGATATTAGAATGAAACCGCTATCCGGTAGGGACCGTAGTTGGGTTTCCGGGCTTCGATCGGCTATCGGGTGATTTGGGAGATTATGACCTCTTGAGATGAGAGGTCGGCTAGGCCTTTTACCGACCGAACCTCTAAAGATGAGAGGTTGGCTCGCGGGGATGTGTTTGGGAAATCTATGGCGAGGAAGATTGATTGCCTCCAAGAATGAGAGGTCGATTTTGACTTGGCCAAGGGCAAGGGTAATGGTGATGGGAGTATCCTCTAAAATTGAGAGGATGGCTTGGGATTGGTTTAAGGTAATGATAAGAGGAAGTCCGAGCTATTGACAACTTTTTGCGATCTTGTGAGAATTCAGCTCCTTTTTGATCATTGGAGAGCTTCTTGAGATGTCGGGACTTTTGAGTTCTTCTTCTTTTTTTTTTTTTTGGAAGGCTTCCCGAGGAGCTTGGAATTATATCCGAGATTGTGAGGATTTTAAAATCCTTCTTTTTTGTTTCTTTTTTTTTTTGTTTTTTTTTTGTTTTTTTTTTTTGTTTTTTTTTGTTTTTTTTTTTTTTTTTTTTTTTTTTTTTTTGACTTGGAAAGCTTCCCGAGGAGTTGAGGATTATCTTTGTCCTTCCTTCATGGCTTGAGATAATTTGCGCATCGCCGATTCTCGAAGCTAACTTCTCAGGCTCGCTTGGACTTTCTCTCGCATGGAGCAAAAATGATGGCTAAACCGGGTTTCAAAACACGCCGATCTTAAAATGAGAGGGTAGTGTTTAGTAAGGGTGAGGTAATGGCTTTCCTATGGGTGAGAGGTTTCAACCGCAATCCCTACGAGATTAAGTCTTCATTGCTTGCTTAAGCTTTATATGAGAAAAGATCCATGCAAATTCATCGAGCAACGAGATGATGATGATGAAAGGGATGTGAGCATATGAGATGCAAGATGGGGAGTTGGTAAGCCCCAATTTGGGAAGGATATCAATTGATTTTCTCACTCCGATTAGTTTAAATATTAATCATTTTCGAAGAATTAGTGGTTGAGCAAAAGACAAGTGATCATTTTGGATAAAACCATTTCAATTAAGTGTAACGTGGGTGCGCAAATGATGTCTCGAGTCTAGCAAGAAAAGAAAAAAGACTTATATTAAAAATTAGACACTTAACCACTATGTCCAAAATGGACTACAACGACAAATGTCCAGGAAGGACTTAGGTGAAAGAAAAGTACTAGAACCTACAAAGGTTGACTCAAAAGACTATTTTAAAGATAGGTAGCCCCCGCCTAGCCGCTCTTGCCGTTGAACCATGCATCTATTCTTCGACGCCGGAGACGGAGCTATGCAGCACCATTCCATCAGGATTTCCTTGGCAACTTTTTGCTCAATCCAACCATCTTCATTGCTCGCGATGACCGGTTCATTGACCTTGCAAAGGGACGAGTCAAACTCCATTGTGCCCACAAGGCTTGAACCACCAAACTCGATCATGTTGACACTCATGTTGTTAGGGAGCGGGTTATTGATAGTATTAGGTCCTTCGTGCATCTCTAACCTCCCTTGCTCAATCAACCCTCGGATGGCCTTTTTCGTGGGGACGCAATCATCCGTCAGGTGCCCATGGTACCGATGAAAGGCACAATGCTTGGAGGTATCCAAAGGAGCGTTGGGGTTTCTAGGGCCGATAATTTTCCAAAGGCCGGAGCAAACCTTCTCTCACCAAACCTCTGAAGATATCGCACAAAGGCATCCCAAAGTTTCTCAAGTCTTGGAGCCGGGATCTGTATGCATCAGCTTCTTGGGAACAAAGGAAGTGGCATTGTTGAGGCCCCGTCCCGCGTAGCCAATCGCCTCTTTGCCTTTAGCGAAAGTGAGAGTAGTTTTGGAGGGAGGAGGCCGATATCCGTAGGCAGGTGCAGCAGTCGGCTGCTGATTGTAAGCCTTTTCAAACTTAGCCGGAATTAACCATTGCACGCAAGTCGCCGTAGGGAAGTGGCCGAGGAAGCTCTCAAATGCGGCTTCAAGCATGACCGAAAGATGTCTAACCGCTCCTCGTCGAGGGAGGAATGGCCATTTCACCGAGCTTTAAGTTCCATCTCTTATAGAAATCCCCAATATTCTCATTAGGCGCCGCATCGTTGTTTGCAGTGTCAACTCGTTTGTCTCCCACTCCAAGTTGGCTTTATACTTATCTCGTGAAAGTACCGGTAATTTGTTCCCAAGTAGCCCTAGCTTCAGCCGCAATCGGAAAAACCATTTCAAAGCCCCCGACTTCAAAGAGAGACTAAAGTAATCGGCCAACCGCCGGGTTTGTGCATCCCTTAGCCTTCATTGCCAAAGTATAGGTGTCCAAGTGAGTTTTAGGGCATGCACTCCCGTCAAACAATTCCAGAGTGGGCATCACCAACTTGTGAGGCAGGGGACAATCGAGTCGGGATCTCGTAGGCCGAAGAGCGGTGTTCTTTGGCGGTCAATTCAGCAATCTGTGCTTTCATTTCCTTGTGTTGCTCCATAAACCAAGCCAATTGGGGATCCAAAGGCGGAGCGGGAATTCCCGAGCCGATATTTGAGCTAGGAAGAGGACTAGCTGCTGGTGGTGCATTGGTGGAAGGAATACCATATCCCGAGCATAGGTGAAAACCTCGTCCTTGGCCCAAATTACCCCGGGAGTGTAGGTAGGAGCGGGGGCAAAAGGATAGAACCCAATGACTTGCTATTGGCTTCCAATCGGCAGAGAAGATGGAGGCAGATTCGAGGTAGCCATATGGCTTGGATTTTCGGAGTGAGGCCCATAAGTAGGCTTAAGTGCGGGTTGCCGTCCCCGGTTGTTGAATTGCATGGCCGGTTGTGGCGAGGATGCATAACCGAGAGGATACTGTGGTCCCGGTGATTCGGATGAAACCGGATGAAGGCTTGATAACCCATAGAAGTCCGAGTGAATGGATTTGTGAAAGCCGTGTGTGAGGAGCAACCGAACCAAGCACCATTACGAGGAGGGGCTCCCGACCGTGGCCCGTAACCGCATTGTGGCGGCATTCCAAATTGTGGCCGTTGATGTGAAGGTCTGGATTGATCGGCCCGAACCGAGGTGGGATTCCACCGCCGTGGCATTCCGAGGTATCCCCAACCATGAGAGGACATTCCGCATCGACTTTGCCCCCACCGAGGAGCCGTGAACCGATTCGTCCCATCAGCCGCATGGATCCAGTGGTCGACTCGCAGATTGAGGAACATGTGTTCGGGTAGCACCGAAGGAGGTTGGTGGTGGCATCCTCGGAGTAATCGGGGCGACCGAGATTGGGATTGGGGTCATCCTCTTCTTCCACAAATGAAGGTGCCATCGGGATTGAGGCCGGCGGCCAAACCATGGCTCTTAATAGCCTCGATAAGGCTATTCACCGTGCTTCCCGTCGCATTCTCATCTCGTTCGCTAACCGATTCCATTGGCTGCTCGTCCGAGGAGTCCCTGGAGGCTGAGTGACGTTGTCCCCCTCGTTACGGTGACCGAGACATTACGAAACCCGGAGTTGAAACAAACGGCGAAGCCGATGAGGCACTCGACTCTTCCCAACCGATTAAATGGTGACCGGTGCCCGAAACCAAGCTTTACGTGAGCCGCGGGGAAAGACACGAGGGTTCAGATGGCGGGAATTGAAGGAGGGTAGGTGTTTGGGCTCTTAGGCTCATGCAACATGCAGTTATTTGTTCATGTTTACTTAAAACACGTTTTATTAACCTAATCGGTTGGAAAAGATTGCTCTTCTTTTTTTTTTCGAACTACTCGATTCCCGGATCGGTGGGCCCCGTCACTACATCTATAAGCCCCTCGTATTCCACCCGTATTTCGACCTCCCAGTGGTGGACGGCCTGGCGAGGGTCCTATAGGGCAAGCGGGTCCCACCGACCGAAAGAAAAACGATCCTAAAAGTCTGGCGGGTAATCGAGTCTTAACGAGCATTCGATGTAAATTACGGACAGAGCTGACGTCAAAAGTCAAGATCATGTCCGAGGGCTCGACGAAAAGTCGGCATGATTTGACCGATAAGCGTCCACAATTGATATTGACTTGTCGTCGCTTAAGCCGTAATTAGGCATGGAATAATCATTAATCCTTGATGACTCGGTGTCAATCTTTGGGAGTCAATGTATAATTTGTGCCGCCGAGCCGAAGTCAAGGCGCCTGGTCAATATCTTGGTCAAAGTCTCGCGGCGGAAAACCGGCGTAACTTCGACCGATTAGGGTCCCCGAAAGATATTGAGTCGGTATGCCGACAAAGGCTTGAAAGGAAAGGTCTATACACGTACAGTGGCATGACACGTACTCGGACTAAAAACCAACCGGGTCTCGGACAAAGTGTGTCACGGACAAGCGCATGGTCGACACGAGGCTCCACGGGATGTTTGGGGTAGTCCCGTGCTCATCCGAGAGGCGTAATAAGACCAAACGGACCGCGACAAGGATTTCCCGGGTTAGGGACGTAGTGTGCAGTGTATGGTCACGTGCGCGTAGTGTGCAAGCGCCTATATTCTTTTCCGAGTAAAATAGGAATTTTTTTATGTGTCTTAAAAAGGCATGATTGCATGATTTTTTTTTGAATTTTTTTTTGAAAATTTTTTTGAAAATTTTATGAACACATAAACACATAAGCACAAAAATTCCGACAGTTAGGGACATTATTCCGACAAATCAAAATTTTGACTTTTCCGAGGCGGCAAAAAACAAACACGAAAACTGTGCAAAAATCAACACACACAAAGCAAAGGATTTTCAAATGTTGAGACGGAAGCTTGACCCTCAAAAGCTTTTCTTTTTTTTTTTGAAAATAATGATACCGGTACGTGGGATTGTTAGACCACAATTTATCCCCGACTCGTGTTAGGAGGCGATAACGGGAAGTTTAATGGTTTCCACCAATATACCAAATATCATTTTTTTTTAGAAAAAGCTTAAAATTCCCCAGCAGAGTCGCCACTGTGATGTACCCGATTTTTTTTTTTGTGAAAATCAAAACGGAGTCGCCACGCCATTTTTATTTTAAGGACCAAAACTTTGAAAAAAGCCCGAGATCAGAGATTCGAGTTCGGAGGTCACGTTACGCGCCGGGAAGGACGTTAGTGTGCACCCGGAACGCCTCGTAAAAACGAGTCTTCCAAACATTCGAAATCCTTTGTTGTGTGTGTGTGTGTGTGTGTGTGTTTTGACCACAAAGAGTTGAAACTGAGAAAACCAAAAATAGGGAACTCTTTATAAGACTTTGAACAATCCCCAAGATTTTGGTATGATTTTTGGGTCGAGTCTTGGCACTCAAAAGATTTTTGGATTTGAAAAGCAATTCTGCCAGAATGAAAGAAGGCAGTTGACCCTTGACTTTGAAATGGACTTAAAGGCTTCAAAACCTCAGAATCTGGGGAAAGTCCGAGAATGAAAGTTTCTTAAAACACCCTAAATAGGGTTTCTGCAAAGAAACTTTCCATTTTGGAAGTAATTTGAGGGGTCAAAACCTTCTGGAAATCTCAGATGTGAAATCTGGATTTCCAGAAGCTGATGAACTGGCCTCTAAAAGAAAAATTGAAAAAGGAGTTTTACTTACTCAAAAATAAAATAAAAATATGTCTGGAAAGATATGGATGTTGGATACAAAAGTGTTTTGTAGTCAACACCCAATTCCAAGTTTTACTGGGTCCAAAAAATAAGAAAATGGACTGAGGTCTCAGAACAATGCTACTGGACAGCAAGATGTTCTTGAGGGAAAATGTGATTTTTGGGGGATTTGCATCTATGTTCACCCCATTTTCATCCCTAGACTTGATACCACTACTTTTTATTAAGTGGTTATCATATTCAAGTCATCCTTGGGGAATTTATGGGGTTGAAACATGTCCTTTGCAAAGGGAAAGGGGGTTTTGTAAAGATGAAACCAAGGAGAAAGAATTGACTAAAGATCTAAAATGTGGACCACTTGAGAGGGTCATTCATGAAGATGAACTTCAAGATGACCATCTTAGGTCAAAACTCAAGTTAAACTAGACATAAAATAAGTCAAAGTAAGAAGAACAAGATGATCAAGAGATCAAAAGAGAATTTTAGGGTTTTGAGAAGGAGGGCTTTACCAATGGTGACACCCTATCTTCCTAGGCTTGGAATTTGACTTGAGGAGTATCAAGATTTGGTGTTTGGCTTGAGGAGTATCAAGGTTTGGTGTGTTTGGTATTTGATTGGGAAAGATTCAAGAGAAAATGGTGGCAATCTAAGGATTCCCACTGTTTTCTCTCTATATTTCGCCAGAACTTCGTTGCTGTGAGTAAGTTGTGTTATGTAAACTGAGAGAGGAGGGTTCAATTTATAGCCCTCTGTGAGGAGCAAACATATCCGCGCGGACAAGGATCGACGCGTGCACTGTTCATCTGCTACAGTGCTGGCTTTTGGACAGGAAGAATAATCTTTTTTAAAATTCAAACTGCAGCTGTTTTTCAACTTTCTTAATTCGGATTTTTCTAATTTCTTTTGCTTTTTGAGATTATTTTCTTGGTTTAACTTAAAATGGCAATGCCCATTTTACCCTTACTTTGTTAGAAAAGTTAGGAATGTTAGGAATGTTAGTAATGTTATAACTTTCGTTAATTTTCTAACGAAAATGCTAACAAGCTCAAATTGGAGCACTTACAGTCGCGCCTTATTTACGTAGTGGGCGCCTGAGCCACCATTCAATGCGATAGGGAAAAGCCGGCTTCTTGGTATCAGCGTAGGCACATACTTTTGTCATACTAGTTTTGGCTTTAACTGGGAGTCTAGTGAAAAATAACCGGGAGTCTGATATGAGACCGCGGTCAATATGTTGAGCGCGGTCAAGATAGTTGGCGAGATCATAGATATCGCGATTATGACAGCCGCAGTCAGGTTTGCTGACGGTCTACCTGTCTGCGGTATTGAATCAGACAGTTTTAGAAGATCGCGGTCTTTACTCTAGCGCTCGAGCGGTCCGCGATCTTGACTATGGCGATTTTAGGAGATCGCGGTACTTACTCTGGCGGTATAGGATATGCCTCGTCATAATTAGCCTTTGAACCAGATCGGGCTTTGGGCCCGATCTAAAAGGTTCGGACTTATCATCAAACATAAAGACAAGGGTACTGGAGTGTTAATGTGAAAAGATCGATTAAACAAAAAGTAAGGGTATGTAGTGAGTGATGAATGTTAAATTTGTGTGTTAACAGGTTAGCATTTGGGTAGTTTGTTATGTTTGTTAAGCCCACTTCTAATAGTCAGTTAAAAGATTTGTTGAAGGCTTATATCATAGCCAAGCTTTACTTCTACAAATAGCTTGTACCGTAATGAAATGATATCGGAGTAAAAAACAGTCGCAACATGATGCGGACACAATTGCGGAGTCATTTATGGAGTCGTTTGAGCGTCAACGCGGAAACGGGCGTAACTTTTGATTCCGGAGGAGTTACGGGACGCACAGCATATCAAAACGACCGTCTCGACGAGAGGAACAAGATTCATCGGGCGAAGCCCCATGAGCAGGCCAAAAAAAGGCCGAAAAATGCTTCTAAAGGCCTCAAAAGGCCCGACGAAGCTTTCTATCCGTTTTTACTAGTTTTTGGGCATTTTTGTCTTTTGGATTATTTTAGGGTTTTTCCAAGTTAGGGTTTGGGCCGTCATATTTATACCTTGTTTTAGGGTTTGAATACTCAGTTTTGATATTTTATGAATGAATTCATTCTCTTTCAATTTTCTCGAGCGAAAATTGTTGATTGATTGTTGAGTTTCTCGAGCGAAATTCATCGATTAATCGTTATCCAAGTCTTCCGCTACGTCAGTTGGTATCAGATTCCGGTTCATTCCTAGGGATTGGAGAAGATGCCGCCGAAGGGGCAGAAGCGAAACACCGTGGGAGGAGTCTTTGATCGTGAAGATGACGTGCTTCAAGAGCGAATCGCACAGATCTTGGAACCTCGCATGGACCAAATCGTGGAGGCTTTGTCCGAGCGGATGGCCGACATGTTTGAACGTGTCCAGCAGCGTGCTCCACGGACTGGTGGGCAGCGGCAGCGACAGCAGGATTGGGAGGTGGATGATGATGGAGAGGCTGGCGAATTTTATGAAGAAATTCCCCAGGTCCGTCGTCGACAACCTAGGGCTCCTGTTGAAGATGACAATCGACGATGGGAAGCAGGTATGAGAACAATCCAAGAGTTTCATGGTGGGCTACTGGTAGAGGAGTTCATGGACCTGGATTGCAACGGTAGAGGAAGTTTTCGAGTTTAAAGGGGTGCTGGAGGATCGAAGAGTACCGTTAATAGCCACACGGTTGAGAGCGGGGCTTCGGCGTGGTGGCGCGGTTGAAACTTTCTCGTGTGCGGCTTGGTAAATCGAAGATTGGGACTTGGGAGAAGATGAAGAAGCAGATGAGGGTTGCTTTTCTACCTTATAACTATCAGCGGACGTTGTACCAGAGGTTGCAGAACCTGAGACAGGCGTAAATCGGTAGATGATTACACCACAGAATTCTATCAGTTGATGGCGCGGAATGAGATTCAGGAGACTGACGATCAGATGGTGGCTAGATATATTGGGGGTCTGCGTATTACGCTACAGGACACACTCAACATGTTTGATATTGGGACCGTGTCGAGGCACATCAGCGAGCTGCAGTAGTGGAGAAGCGATCAAGGCGTTTCATTGGTAGCAGTGGCGGGACTTCGAGTGGTGCAGTTTCTGGTGGGACACCAAATCCTACCGCCAACAGACCACCCAATGTAGGGCAACCATCTCGTGGGGCAACCAATAATACGCGGTGTTTCAGTTGTGGGGAAACCGGTCATCGACAAGCTGATTGCAAGAAGAACGGCAAGAGGGCGCTATTTAATGAGACTACTACGAGGAAGAGGGGGATTTCGAACTTCCGTAAAATCCCACATTCGACGAGGATGATCGTGGCGAGGGAGAGTATGTGAGGGAGATGTTGGCGTGTCCTTGGTAGTTCGGAGATCATGTCTAACTCCGCGTGTGACAACCGAGACGGAGTAGGCGCGTAACAACATTTTTCGGTCTACATGTACCATTACGGGCAAGGTGTGTCGTTTTGTGGTTGACTCGGGTAGCCTGTGAGAATATTGTTGCAGAGGAAGCAAGACTGAAGCCGAACATTCCAACCGAGAAGCATCCCAAACCGTACAAGCGGCTTGGCTCAAGAAAGGGGGTGAGGTAACCGTTTCCAAACGTGCTCTTATTTCTTTTTCTATTGGGTCAAAATATCGTGATGAAGTACGGTGTGATGTAGTAGCCGTGGATGCATGTCATTTACTATTGGGTAGGCCTTGGCAATTTGATAGACAGGTGATTCATAATGGCCGACATAATACCTACGGTTTCTTTGGTTGAGGGTTCGAAGTTTGTCCTAGTCCCGAGCAAAACCGACAGATAAAGTGGGGAGACTATCCCAAAATTGAGTTGTTTGTCTTGGGCACGGTTTGATCTTGAGTTAGAAGATTACGATGTGGTATACGTGTCGATTGGGAAAGCGATGGATGATGCGATTGATGTTCGGAGGCGATCATTCCGTTGTTACAAGAGTTCTCGGATGTTTTCCCGGATGAGTTACCTCCGGGTTTACCACCTCTGCGTGACATTCAAAGATCATATAGACTTGGTTCCGGAGCGAGTCTTCCTAACAGCCGCATTATCGGATGAGTCCCAAAGAGCACGAAGAGCTGCGTAGGCGAGTAGAGGAGTTGTTGGGCGAAGGGACATATTAGAGAGAGCATGAGCCCTTGTGCGATTCCGGCCATCTTAACAATCAGCGGGATGGGTCGTGGCGTATGTGTGTTGACGGCGGGGCTATCAACAAAATTACTGTTCCGCATGTGTTTCCGATCCCGAGGTTTGATGACTTGTTAGATCGGATTAGTGGGCGGCGGTGTTCACAAAGCCGGATTTGAAGAGTGGTTATTACCAAGCATTCGGGTTCGACCAGGGTGACGAGTGGAAAACGGCGTTTAAAAGCGGGAGGGTTGTATGAGTGGCTCGTGATGCCTTTTGGGGTGTCTAATGCCCCGGCACATTTATGAGGGTGATGAATCGATTCTTTGCGTCCTTTTATTGGGTCCTTTGTAGTGGTGTACTTCGACGACATCCCGATTCTGACAAGAGTCGGGGAAGAGCATATTCCGCATATCCGGGCCGTTCTTACGGTTACTGCGGCGAGAACCGGTTCTACGCAGCAACCAAGAAGTGTGTTTTTATGGTTCCTCGTGTCTGTTCTTGGGGTATGTGATATCGGGAGATGGTTTGCGGAGTTGATGGTGCTAAGGTCGAAGCGGTGCGAAGTGGCCTCGGCCGACAACACAGACGGAGGTGCGGAGTTTTCATGGTGCTTCATTTTATAGGCGTTTATCCCTAATTTCAGCGACATCATGGCACCGATTGCGGTGCATGAAGAATGTTCGATTTTCTTGGAATGAGGAGGCGAAGTGGCGTTTCGGCAGATCAAGGAGCGATTGACCACCGCTCCGATTTTGATTTTACCTGATTTCTCCACGGCCCATTCGAACCGGCACACGTACGCATCAAAGGTGGGGATAGGAGCCGTTCTTAGCCGGAATCTGGCCGGTTGCTTACTTGGCGAGAAATTATGCGGGGCAAAGACACGATACAGCACGTATGATCCGGAGTTTTATGCGATCGTTCGAAGCGCTTAAGCATTGGCGCCATTATTTATTCCGAGAGGGAGTTCATTACATTCACCGATCATGATTCGTTGAGACATTTGCATGGTCAAGATAAAATCTCACCTCGTCATGCTCGTTGGGTTGCTTTCCTTGGCTTGATTCACTTTTGTGGTCAATCACAAGGTAGGAGCTTCCAACAGAGCGGCTGATGCACCGAGCCGTCGTCGCGGACTGCGAGTACCATGCGTGTGGAGGTACCGGGATTTGATTCTTTTCGCGATATACTAGCTGCTGATCCGTATTTCTACAGTATCATTGACAGGGTGTCGGTGGGTGAGAAAGGCGATTTCTTCTTTGCGAGAGGGTTCTTATTTAAGGGCAATCGGTTGTGCATTCCGGATTGCAAGGTCTTCGCTTGCGAATTATTCGGGAGCTCCATGGTGAGGGGCATGTGGGGACGGGATCGCACGCTACAATTGGTGCGATCCACTTATTTACGGCCTAGCATGCGTAAGGAGGTTGAGAAGTTTGTGCGGCGTTGCCGGAATTTGTCATGCGCAAAGAAAGGGACTGACTACTAATGCGGGTTTGTATATGCCCTGCTGTTCCGACGCTGACCTTGGGTGGACGTGAGTATGGATTTCGTGGTCGGGTTGCCACGCACACAAATGAGTCATGATTCTATCTATGTAGTGGTGGACGGAGTTTTCTAAAATGGTTCATATCATCCCGTGCAAGAAGACCACCGACGCATTAATGTCGCTCAGTTATTCTTTCGGGAGGTCTATCGTCTTCATGGGTTGCCGGCCTATTGTTTCGTACCGTGACACGCGCTTTCTTAGCCATTTTGGCGCGACATGTGGAAGATGGCCAACACACAGCTGAATTTTAGTAGTGCCTATCACCCTCAGACCGACGGGCAGACAGAAGTGGTTAATCGTTCGTTGGGAAACCTTTTGCGCTGCTTGGTTGGGGAACATATTAAGGCGTGGGATCAGAAATTATGCCAGGCGGAGTTTGCTCATAATCATGCAGTTAACCGCAGATGCGGGTTCGATCCTTTCCGAGGTGGTGTATGCGGTTCGGCCCAAGGGACCTTTAGATCGATTGCTTTGCCCAACAACAAGAAGGTCCATCTCAAAGCCGCGATATGGTGTGCAGGTTACGGGAAGTGCACAAGTGTCTTTGATCGCTTCTGATCAACAGCAAATCTGGCGGCTTGCAGATCAGAAGCGGAGGAGGGTTGAGTTCGATGTTGGAGATTATGTGTGGGCAGTCCTGACGAAGGAGCGTTTCCCAGTTGGTGCATACAACAAACTGTCAGCCAAGAAGATTGGACCAGTGGAGATCGTGGAGAAGATTAATCCGAATGCGTACCGGTTGAAGCTTCCAAGCCACATTCGTATGCCAGATGTCTTCAACGTGAAGCACTTGATTCCGTTTACAGGTGATGCTTCTTCGGACGAGGACACCGGCACAAATTCGCGGTCGAATTTTTCTCAGCCTGGGGAGAATGATGCGGACACAATTGCGGAGTCATTTATGGAGTCGTTTGAGCGTCAACGCCTTGAAACGGGGCGTAACTTTTGATTCCGGAGGAGTTACGGGACGCACAGCATATCAAAACGACCGTCTCGACGAGAGGAACAAGATTCATCGGGCGAAGCCCCATGAGCAGGCCAAAAAAAGGCCGAAAAATGCTTCTAAAGGCCTCAAAAGGCCCGACGAAGCTTTCTATCCGTTTTTACTAGTTTTTGAGCATTTTTGTCTTTTGGATTATTTTAGGGTTTTTCCAAGTTAGGGTTTGGGCCGTCATATTTATACCTTGTTTTAGGGTTTGAATACTCAGTTTTGATAATTTATGAATGAATTCATTCTCTTTCAATTTTCTCGAGCGAAAATTGTTGGTTGATTGTTGAGTTTCTCGAGCGAAATTCATCAATTAATCGTTATCCAAGTCTTCCGCTACGTCACAACAACAACAAAATAAAATTTAATGTCTGGCTAATTAGCCGTCAGACATGAATAATAAATGTGGATCACAGCATAATAATAATAATAATAATAATAATAATAATAATAATAATAATAATAATAATAATAATAATAATAATAATAATAATTTAAGATATAGAGGTTGAAACAATTGTGATGGGCAACAAAGCTCTAATGGTTGTGGACCTTCCAAATTCAAATAAAGACACCAATATTCATAATTGGTACGAGCTGTCTCACCTACCCATGGACCATACACATTTAATTAAAAAACTAGTACAAACAATTCTTGCAGTGCCGATTTACTGAATGAATGTTACTTATCAAAGTCACTGTACAAATACTCAAATCCAATATTCAACTATGGGAAAATTAATTACTCCATACGTTCCAAAATTAACTTCTTTTTTTGTCAAAAAGGTAATAAATAATTGAGTTTGGGTAAAAAAATATTACTCCCTCCGTCCCAAAATGTATAGTTACCTTCAATATTTATAAGTCATCGCGATATACTTGCGTAAATTAGAATGAATTGTATTTGCCTGCTCGCGGGTCCAAACCTAAATACGTGTTTGTTAACTTAATGGTTAATACCTCACCTAGTAATCGATATCCAAAACCCTTCTCACTTTTGATTTTCGTTAACATGTTTTTTAGAAATTTTTTTGTATGGATATACAAAAAAAAAAAAAAAAAAAAAAAAAATTCTTACACAAAGATGCAAAAGCTGGTCCAGACAACACAACAGGTTGTTGATCTAGAAATATCATAAAAAGCCATCATTTTCATTTTTCAGTATTCCAGAACCATGTTCTTGTGATTGTGGCCCCTTAAATTCATTTTTATATAGATTAACCAAAATTAAAGTAAGGTAGTTGAGACCTTAATTACAAACCTTTCAGCATTACTTTGGCTTTGTTTCCTAACCATAAATGACATATAAAACAAGTCAATACCAACCACAATCTTTTTCCATGCATCCTGCATAAACAAAACAATATTTACTTTCAAGTTTCTTGTTTAATCTAAGATAGAGTTTGCAACAAACATGTTATCTTCTCACAAGCTCAAATCTTTCTTTACATATATGTCGACTCTCTGTGCGTTCTTCGTGTTTATCTTGTTCATATCCAATACCACTGCTCAAAAGTCGCTCAACCATTCCGTGTCAGCTATTTTCGTGTTTGGTGACTCTACATCTGATCCAGGGAACAACAACTATGTTAATACAGCATTCAGGGGGAATTTTAAACCTTATGGGAGAGATTTTATCAACCAAATTCCTACAGGGAGGTTTTCGAATGGCTTGCTTACTACTGACTTTATCGGTGAGTACGTATTTACTTGCTGCATGATTAATTAGAATTATCTGATTTATTCTTTTTTATTTTTTGTTTATTGGGATGGAATGTGTTGTGAATGCAGCTAGATATGTAGGTCTTAAAGAAAGTGTGCCGCCATACTTGGACCCAACGCTTAGTATTGAGGAGCTCATGACTGGAGTTAGCTTTGCTTCAGCTGGAACCGGGTTCGACCCTCTAACACCAAAAATAGGGGTCTCTCTCTCTCTCTCTCTCTCTCTCTCTCTCTCTCTCTCTCTCTCATATAGCACTATTATGTGGTTGCTCCTATTTTAGAAGGTCATTTTTGTGTAAAAGACATTATATTAAGATCTGCATAGTAAATGTTTTGCCGTAGAAATTAAAAAGAGAGTACTCCCTTTCTCCCTGCTGCACATTTTTCAACAAAAGGAATCTAATATTGTTAGAGATATTATCTCACATCGAAAATTGACAAACCTTGCCTATAATATATAAAGATTTTGGGCTACTCCTTTTTGCACCAATTGATTTTAAGCTGGAACCTAAGACTTTAAGATGGTATCAAAGTAGGTTCTTTACACGTACAGGCCCAACGACCCACGATGTTACTCCGCGCCACCCGATTGATAGTCCACGTTGTAAACTTTGGCAAAACCTGCTACACGTGAGGGGGCGTGCTACTCCCCTTTACACCAATTAATTTTAAGGTAGAACCTCAGACTTTAATAAATACTTATCTCTCCACTTCAATTCAGGAAGTATGCAGAAATTCACTAGTGAGGATCTCCTTAATTAGTCCTCCCATGCATCTGTTGAACTTGTTGGTAGGCTTCTCAAGAACATAACTGAAAACTTGACAGAAAATGTAACGGAGATTGGAAAACTATGAGACAAGTCGAGTCTTGTATTATATACAATCTCCGTAAGAAGTTATTGCCCCGCACAGGTGCTTACGGTTTCTATGGAAATCTTCTAGTAAGATGAAACGACTTTTAAGTATATGATAGGAGCACTCCAAATCAAATACTCTAGCGAACAACACTAAGTTTGAAATTTTGGACTTTGAAGGATTTTGATGCAACAATATGCCAATGATTTGGATATGTTTATCTATCTTACTAGAGGGTAGGAAGGCTCAAATGACTGTATGTGTGAATTGAAATTCGGAGGGGAAGTATATAAGGAGAGTCAAAAGGTTTTGTGGCTTTTCACTTGAAAAGGTGCAACTATTCGAAACAGCAGTAAGGGCACGACTCGTGCCCCTTGGCACGAGTTGTGCTCACGACTCGTTTTCAAGCTTTCACTCGTTCTGATCAGTTTTGAGCCAAACGTCCATTAAGGTCCGTTCGTGCTCACGACTCGTGCTTAGAGTCCCCACTCGTTCTGATCACCAGAGTGCGCAATATCATCAGCCAAAAACACAGTTTAAATCCAATTTGATCCAAATGATCAAATTGACCCTTTTAACCAACTCTCGTTAGGTTACAAAACTTTGTCATTAATTTCTCATTCACCCGGAAATGGTTTTGAGACAATAAATGAGTTTCATAATCTACACTAAATGTAGAATACATTTTGTAACTTGCTTCGTTAACTATTTAACGAATTCTGTTAGGAAGTTAGGTCAACGTTGAGTCAAACTTAACTTTCGTTACCCATTTCCAACAATCCCCCACATGAATGACAATTAATGCATGAATGCAATTTCGTCCAAAGTTTCGGCGACCTATTATTACATCGGGATAGATAGCTTGTGGCCTGAATCTTTCCTAGTGAAATATTATCGGATATACTAGCCATTTGGTAGCGAATCGCTTTGAACTAGTGACTGTCGGATGTATACCAAGACAATAATACTCACATAATAACAGCTCTAACAATTGTTGTTCTCACGTTTTGTCCATTTCGGCCCTGGACCGTATCTCATTCATAAGCGTTCATTTAGAGGCGGCCTAATTACCTCTCGCTTATATAGGTGATTCTCACTATAAGGAGTATCATGCACTACTCCACCCGTATGTATAGAAATCATTAAAAGTTTTCTCAACTTATCCTTACCACCGTCGTACGTGTGCTTGTACTTGGATGTTCGGGAATGAGTATTCAACATCTCCGTGTTAATAAATCGAGTTGTTGCTTTCCAAGTAACTCTACTAGAACTTATAACTTGGTTGTCTCATTGAACCAAGGGCCTGGGATCTCCATTTCTCAAGGTTGAGTGTCCGCTATAAGTCCTTTTGTTGTGGGTTTTAAACCCATTTCCTTAACAGCTTTATACAGTTGATCTCGATTTATACCTTTGTAAACGGATCCGCTAAGTTATCACATGACTTTACATAATCAATAGTGATAACGCCATTCTTGATCAACTGCCTAATGGTATTGTGTCTACGACAAATATGTCTAGACTTACCATCATACATACTATTTGTGCCCTTCCAATTGCCGATTGACTATCACATTGTATTAGTACAAAGCAATGTTTGCTCCAACAAGGAATATCCTCCAGAAGTTCTTAAGCCATTCTCGCTTCTTCCCAGCCTTTATCTAAAGCGATAAACTCGTACTCCATCGTGATCTGGCTATACATGTCTGTTTGGAGGATTTCCCTGACACGGCTCCTCCACCTATTGTGAATACATATCCACTCGTGGATTTAGAGTCTTTCGTGTCCGATATCCAATTAACATCACAGTATCCTTCTAATACTGCTGGATATTTCTTATAAAGTATCCCATGGTTTAATGTATATTTTAAATATCTTAGTACTCTCATTAGTGCTTTCCAATGATCAGTACTAGGATTACTTGTGAACCTACTTAGTTTGCTCACTGAATATGCAATGTCTGGACATGTACAATTCGTTAAGTACATTAGACTACCAATTATTCTTGCATATTCCAGTTGAGAAACTGGTTCCCCTTTGTTCTTGGCTAAATGTAGAGCCAAGTCTACCGGTGTCTTAGCCGGAGGGTCATCAAAGACATTGAATTTCCGAAGACATTCTCTAGGTAATGGGATTGTGAAAGAACTAATCCTTCAGATGTTCTAGAGATCTTTATCCCTAATATTACATCAGCTAATCCCATGTCTTTCATGTCAAAATTCTTCTTTAACATGCCTTTGGTATTCATGATCAAATCATGACTACTTCCCATTATGAGCATATCGTCTACATAAAGACAAACGATAACGAATGATTCGGATGTTCCTTTAATGTAGACACATTTGTCACATTCGTTAATCTTGAATCCATTCGATAACATGGTTCTATCGAACTTCTCATGACATTGTTTAGGTGCTTGTTTACGAGTTTACACACCTTTCTTTCTTTACCAGGAACTGCGAACCCTTCAGGTTGTTCCATGTAAATTTCTTCATCAAATTCTCCATTTAGGAAAGCAGTCTTCACATCCATTTGGTGTATCTCAAGATTATGCACTGCTGCAATAGCTATGAGAACCCGAATAGATGTGATCCTTGTGACAGGGGAGTATGTATCGAAGAAAGCATATCCCTCTTTCTGTCTAAAGCCTTTGGCAACTAGCCTAGCTTTGTACTTATCGACTGATCCATCCGCTTTATACTTCCTTTTAAGGATCCATTTGCAACCTAATGGTTCGCAACCTCGGAGGGAGATCAACTAATTCCCAAGTATTGCTGAGCATTATGGATTCTATTTCACTCGTTAATAGCCTCTTTCCGTAACGAACTATCCTGGACGGATAAAGCTTCTTTAACAGCTACGTTCGTTTTCTAACATGTAAGATAGAAAATCAGACCAAAAGACTTTTCCACTCTCGCCCTTTTGCTACGTCTCGGTTCTTCATCTTCTATTTGAGAAGGACCGGTTGTAGACTCATATGTTCTCTTATTAGAACCTATATCTTTCCCCGTCCTTAGCTTCTGAAAGATGTTTTCAAAGAATACCGCATTCCTTGATTCTATATTAGTTCCTACTACGCATATCGAATGTCCGATTTCCAGGCACTATAAAACCGATAGGCACTACTATTATTGGCATATCTAATAAAAACACAGCCAATGGTCTTTGGACCAATCTTGACTTGTTTCGGCTTAGGTACTTCAACCTTGGCCAAGCACCCCCACACTTTAAGGTATTTATAACATGGTCTACGATTATGCCATAATTCGTAGGGCGTTTTATCAATACCTTTCTTGGGTATTTTATTAAGAACATAATTAGAAGTGAGTATGGCTTCCCCCCACAAATTGTCGGGTAAGCCTGAACTTATCAAAAGCGCGTTCATCATCTCCTTGAGAGTACGGTTTTTGCGTTCAGCAACTCCGTTAGATTGAGGGGTATATGGAGCCGTTGTTTGATGAATTATGACGGATTCCCAACATAGTCCTTCAAACGGTGCTTCATATTCTCCACCTCTATCGCTTCTAATTTTCTTAATCTTCAAGTTAAGTTGATTTTCAACTTCTTTCTTATAAGTCTCAAAAGCCATTAAGGCTTCATCCTTACTTCTTAAGAGATAGACATAACAAAATTTTGTGCAATCATCTATAAATGTAATGAAGTACTTTTTACCTCCTCGAGTTTGCACAAGTTTTAAATCACATATGTCGGTGAGAATTAACTCGAGAGGAGTTGTGTTTCTTTGTATGGCATTAAATGGCGACTTCGTCATTTTTGCCTCAACACAAATTTCGCACCTATTAGTCGAGTCGGATTTAGTCATTTGGATTAAATCTTGTTTCGCTAATTTCTTAATGGTGTCGAGGTTTACATGTCCTAATCTATCATGCCATAAATTAGAACTTTCCGACAAGTAAACATAAGAAACATAATTTTTATTCATCGCACCTCGGCGGATCACGTTCATTACATTCATCTTGAAAAGGCCCTCCTCGAGGTAACCCTTTCCAAGAAATAAACCATTCTTGGTTAGTACAAATTTGTCGGATTCAAATACTAGTCTAAAACCGGCCTTACTAAGCAAAGCGCCGGACACCAAATTTTTACGGATGTCTGGAATATGCAGCACATCCAACAAGGTTACTTCTTTTCCGGAAGTCATCTTCAATATCACGTTTCCAATGCCTTGAACATCGGAGGTCGCAGAATTTCCCATGTAGAGCTTTCTTGAGATGGGAGTATAGGAGGAGAAACTCTCCTTATTACCACAAATGTGGCGGGTAGCACCGGTATCACATCCACCAAGCTTTTGGATTCTCCTCCAAGTTTGCAACGTTGGCCTCAAAGATCATCGCCGCAAAGTCTAGGTCCATGTGGTCAACATTATTCGCCTCTTTCTTTGGGAGACGACGCCTTTTTGCTAAGTGGCCCGGTTTGCCACAATTATAGTAAGACCCTGAACTTCTTAGAGCCCTTCTTCTTTCCTTTCTTAGCATTCCCGGCATTTTCTAATGCTTTCTCAGGCTACTTGTGCTAGCCTCGGCGAGATTGACCTTAGCCTCCATCTTGCCCTTAGCAACCTTGGCCTCGTTGATTCTATTGTTCTCTTCAATTTGAAGACGAACAACAATGTCTTCCAAGGACATCTCCTTGCGTTTATGCTTGAGATAGTTCTTGAAATCCTTCCACGAAGGCGACAACTTTTCAATGATAGAGGCCACCTTGAATGGATCATTCATGATCATCCCCTCGGCATCAAGCCCATGTAGAATGAGTTGGAATTCATCCACTTGAGTTGTTACCGATTTGGAATCGACCATCATGAAGTCAAGATACTTACCAACGACAAATTTCTTTGACCCGACGTCTTCGATCTTGTACTTCCTTTCCAAGGTGTTCCACAACGCCTTGGCTATATATCTCGACGTTACTATCCACATTGTATAGTGCATCGTCAAGTCCATTTAGGATGTAATTCTTACACAAAAAATTACCGTGAGCCCAAGCCTCCTTGGCCATTTGCCTTTGGGGGTCGGGATCACCATTTTCCACCACCGGAGGATCTTCCTTTAAGAAGCGGTGCAAGCTTAGGGTGGTCAAGTAGAATAGCATCTTCTGTTGCCATCTCTTGAAATCCACACCAGTGAACTTCGGGGGTTTCTCACCATGACCCGGGTGATGCGGTGTATGAGCGGGTGCAACATTATTGAACGTAGCGTCACCTTGAGAAGGAGGCGTTACATTCCCTTGACTGGATGCGGTGGTGTCTTTCTCATTTGCCATCTCTTGAAGGTCTTGAAGAAGCGTAAATAACTTCTTACGATTATTGGACTTGTTGGTAGGCTTCTCAAGAACTTAACTGAAAACTTGACAGAAAATGTAACGGAGATTGGAAAACTATGAGACAAGTCGAGTCTTGTATTATATACAATCTCCGTAAGAAGTTATTGCCCCGCACAGGTGCTTACGGTTTCTATGACAATCTTCTAGTAAGATGAAACGACTTTTAAGTATATGATAGGAGCACTCCAAATCAAATACTCTAGCGAACAACACTAAGTTTGAAATTTTGGACTTTGAAGGATTTTGATGCAACAATATGCCAATGATTTGGATATGTTTATCTATCTTACTAGAGGGTAGGAAGGCTCAAATGACTGTATGTGTGAATTGAAATTCGGAGGGGAAGTATATAAGGAGAGTCAAAAGGTTTTGTGGCTTTTCACTTGAAAAGGTGCAACTATTCGAAACAAGAAGAGGGCACGACTCGTGCCCTTTGGCACGAGTCGTGCTCACGACTCGTTTTCAAGCTTCCACTCGTTCGAGTCGGTTTGAGCCAAACGTCCATTAAAGTCCATTCGTGCTCACGACTCGTGCTCAGAGTCAGGCTGCATCGATCACCGGCGGCAGTCTGCATTTAATTATTGGGCGTATGCGAAAATGTGAATATTGGGCCTCTAATGTTTAAAAATTAATAAAAAATATAATATGTATATATAAGTGCTTTTATATAAAGATTAAAGTTTTACAAAATTAAGCAATAAAATTCAAAATAATTTATTACATTGAGGTATTTCATTTATCGTTGCTATCGCCTCTCTTAAATCAATTACCCGTTCTCTGCAATTTCCAAGTAATTTGCATCAATTGATTTCCCCCCCTTGAATTTCGACGCCGTCGTTTTGATTGCGTTAATTTTTTTTTTTTTGGATATATGTATATATATACCTAATGGGGCCTAGAAAAATGGGGGCCCTCCAAAATTTGGGACCCGGTGCCGAAGAACCTAATATTCCTAGTAATAGCCGGCCCTGATCACCAGAATGCACAATATCATCAGCCAAAAACACAGTTTAAATTCAATTTGATCCAAATGATCAAATTGACCCTTTTAACCAACTCTCGTTAGGTTACAAAACTTTGTCATTAATTTCTCATTCACCCGAAAATGGTTTTGAGACAATAAATGAGTTTCATAATCTACACTAAATGTAGAATACATTTTGTAACTTGCTTCGTTAACTATTTAACGAATTTTGTTAGAAAGTTAGGTCAACGTTGAGTCAAACTTAACTTTCGTTACCCATTTCCAACAGCATCTGCACCTCTCATATAATCTGCACAAGTTTGTAGATGTGGGGCCTATGCTGTTCGACTGCACTTTAGTCACATATGCTCAATAATTTGACTTATTTGGAGATAGATGCATGGCTAGAATTCTGCGGAAATCAATTGTCGAATTTTCCCACCAGGCCACCACCCCATTAAAAACAAAAAAAAGAGGGACCGTTAATTTATTACAGGGAACCCTATAATGCTACTGTTAATTTATTACTCATAGTACACTGACATACAATTGTGTTTTATAATTATGGCTCATCAAAAGAAAATTTATTAGTAACTTTGTCCCTAAAACGATTGTCGAAAAAAAAATCAAATTTAGCTGAACAAATTTGAAACTGTTTTCGACATTCATTTAGAAACGGAGAGAATAGTTTATAATTGTGGTGCATTTTTGCTTAAATATTTCAGAATGTGATTTCGCTTTCAAAGCAGTTGGAATACTTCAAGCAGTATCAAACAAGGATATCAGCTGTCATTGGGGAAAAAAGAACCAAAAAACTAGTGAGAAATGCGTTGTATATTGTGAGTGCCGCCACAAATGACTTCATTGTCAATTATTTTACATTTCCGATTCAAAGGAAAAAATACACTCTTCCGGCGTATATGGACTTCGTGTTGAGGACAGAGATGGAGTTCTTGCAGGTTCGATTCAATTTAAAATCTTTAATCCGCTATAAAACATTTATTTGAGTTAAAGTTAGATCAATATTCTTGAAAATGATAAAGTATCGCGCGTGTAGTGTTTTTGTTCTGATACCATGACTTGGGGTTCCGTCTCAAATATCAATTGATTGTGAGAAGAGTAGCTTAAAGTTTTATATATTGAGTATAAGGGCTTATTTATTTCTGATGTCGAGTACTCTAAGTGTTTTAACATACAGTAATAAGATACTCCGTAGGATATAAGATGATGTTAACTTAGTTTTTTTAACTATTTTTAAAGAAACAAAGGTATCATTTTTAAAGTTGATACAAGTAAGGTAAGTACAAACAAGTTATAATCTCAAATAGTTTATATATAAAATTAGAGGAAAAAACAGTGACATTGACATATTTTTGCGATTTGTATCAAATGCAACATGCCTTAGTTAGTGTCTAGTAATAACGGATAAAATGATGTGTACTTTCCAAAATATTATTAAATAATACAAAAAATAAGGGGTTGGCCCCTTTTTCTTTAGGGTATGACCTAACCCATAGGTAAAAGGGGTTGGCCCCTTTTTCTTTTCTTTTTTTTTTTTTTTGTCTTTTGGGGTAAAATGATGAAAAATTCCCCGAGGCATATTCATTGTTTCATAAAAAATAAAATAAAAAAAGGGCAAGTTCTTGGGCCACCCAAGGCCGGCCCAACTTGTAGACCCGACGGCTCAAAAACAAGGCTTGCCCACATGACTAGCAGGTCGTGTCCAGTTGGATTTGGTGGTCTTTGATAGGAACAAGCACAGGGGCGGAGCCAGGAATTGGCCGAGGGGGGGGCAAGATTACACGGGGGTTCGGGGGCAGCGCCCCCGAAAAAAATTTTTCGGGTCGGACAAGTAAAAAATGGGTCGAATCCATGAAATACAATGTATTTTAGTTAACAAAAATGATAAAAGTAAATAATTCAAAGAACGATTGAAATAATGTTGAAGTATTTAACGCAAACAATTTATTAAAATATATTACTCGTACAAAAAAGAAAATCAAATTTGCTAATTAAACTTGGGATAATAGGAAGAAAGACCAAAAACAAAAAAAATGGGAAAAGCCTAACTAATTAATTAAGATTGAAAAAATGTGAGGAAATTAGGAGAAAGAGAAAAACAAAACTGTTAAGAGAAAAAATAGCAAAGATGGAAGACAAATAAAATTAATTGAAATGTAGGTAGCAGGGTTCGAACATGGACCAAAGGCTTTAACTTCACCCCTTCTACCGCTGAACCGCATCACTCACTGATGTTAATCTTGAAGTTAATTATATATATACATATATAACAAAAATATGGGGGGGGGGGCAAAAAAAAAAAATTTCCACTGCATTTCCGCCGCTGGGGGGGGGCGAGTGCCCCCTCCTGCCCCCCCCTGGCTCCGCCCCTGAACAAGCACCAACAAGCATTTAATGGCTGATGTTAAATGATTTTCTATTGTATAACTACTTCAAATTACAAAATAAGAGTGAACCTTGATTTGAATTGTAACAATCATCTCATATTTTTATTGCCCAACAAGTATCAATATTCTCACTTTGTCTAATAAGAGCCTTTAAAGATGAAGATTGACAATAACTTGTTTACAACTCAAATTCTTTAAGATTGTCATTTATCAATAAGCAACTGATTGTTGGTGCTGCTTGTTATCAAACACCACTTTAATCTTACTTTTTCTTTCCCGAAATATATGTCGCCTATGGTGCATTAAGTTGAAGTTTGACAAAAAAGGTTATGAAAATTTTGAGTATCTTCGTACTATTGTGAAAATGGTTATTGATACATCAATAAAAATACTATTTATAACTATTTTTAAATTTCATGAAGATAAATAATTTAACATTAAACGTTTGTCAAAATTCAAATTAGTTGAACATATGCGACATTCATTCTGCGAGAGATGGAGTATTTATTACCCTGATTGACTTTCAGTTTGGACAATAGATCTTAAGCTCAATAAATACATTGTGCCTTTGTTAATCAGTTAATTTTGAATTTGCAGAGCCTATGGAACCTTGGAGCTAGAAGAATTGGGGTTGCGGGACTAGCACCAATCGGTTGTCTGCCGGTGGTCATCACTCTATATTCTGTCAACCCCCTTATCAATCGCGATTGCCTTGAATATTTCTCATCTATTGGTGCAACCTACAACGCAATGCTTCAAAACGAGTTGAATGCAAAGCAATATAACTTGGCACCGTATGGAGCTCGATTCGCCTACCTTGATAGCTATACAACGTTAACAGATATTGTCATACACCGTAAATATGGTAAGTCCATATCTTTACAATGTTCTTTATACAATGTTCCATAAATTTTACATGTGAGACCCTAAATACTTACAAATAATGCAACATAGTTCTTTTTCCTTCAAAAATTAACATGATTGTAAGTGTGGCATTGTCACATTAGCGCCACGTCAAGTCTACGACAACATCACCTTGTCAGCACAAACTTTAACTTAGATGACATCTGACGTTGTGTCACACTGACAGTCTAAATATGTACAAATATTACTGAGGATTATTTTCTTTCACGTTTGATTGTGGATATATGTAGGTTTTGAGGAGCTAAATGTGGGATGTTGTGGGAGTGGTTTGCTTGAAACGTCATTTTTATGCAACCCGAAAACATTTGTTTGCGCGGATGCCTCTAAATATGTTTTCTGGGACTCGATACATCCAAGTGAAAAGACGTACAACATTGTGTTTAACGCGTTTCAACCAACTATCGATTCACTCATTCAGTAACTAGAATTTTAAGGCGGACTCCCTATAACGCTGATCGTTGAGAGGAGATCGAGGTTGATATTTTGAATGGATTATTTATTTCTTAGTTAAGGTATTTTTAGCTAGCTATGTTAGTGATAGATGAAAATTTGAGGCTGTATGATGTAACATTTAGTAATATGGAAAGGGTGTACCGGATCAAAGCCAAAATAGTTGTTGACCAAGAATCGGCCTGATTTGATTTGAATTACTTTATTTAGTTAGGTTATTTTAGTATTCGTCTCACATTATAATTACTGTCATTATTTATTTTAGTAGTATTATTTAGATGGTAGGATTATGTTATTTTAGTAATTTCTTGGTCAACAAGTAATGAGTTTATTTAAGCTTTTTCATTGTAATAGTTTAAGGCAGACTTTGTTTTGATTAATGAAAATATTTTCCGTTGAGCAATTATCTAGGGTTTCAATGCCATCTTGTTTCAATTACGTTTGGTCAATTCTCATATAACCCTCATTCTACATCATTTGGTATCAGCTTCCTGGTTGATTATCAATGGCCGAACGAGGACGAGGAAGTGGTGGTCGTGGTGATCGTGGTAGGGGCTGCAGATTAGAACCCTAACAAAACGAATTCCATCGACAACGCAACATGCGTAACATCGAGAAGGACGAATTGCGAAGACAGATTCAAGACCTCCAACTTCGCTTTGCACGTTTTGTGATTCAAGAACTCCGTAGGCGCCTTGATGGTTTGGAGATTCAGCGAATCCAGCGTCGCCATGCCCGTTTGGAGACTCCCATCGATGTGGGCTCGAATTCAAATATGTGGTCTGATGATGAGAATATCTATCCCTTTGATCGGGATTAAGAATTCGGCTACAGGAATGGGGCAGATCCTTCTATGGATATCGGTATGGAGATCGAGAGTCCAAAACTTGGAGGTAAGGCACATCTTGACGACATTTTTGACCCGTTTAATATTGTTACTGTAGAATCAAAGGTTCAAGGTCATTGATTCGTCGAAACCACCAATCTATGACGAGTGTAATTAAAGTTTATTTTGTGTTGACCAAATTAATGATAATTTTTAGAATGATTAGATTGACATTGATATTTAATTAAAGTTTATTTTGTGTTGACCAAATTAATGCTCAATATAAAAGAAACGGGGGAGTAACTCATATTCAATTCAATCAAGGTTAAATGCAACATCTTTTAATAAATACATGATCTGAGTTGTTATTCACTTAAAACAGAGGAAATATGTAAGTTGAATCTAATATTGAAGATGCAGCTCCATACATATGTGACTACACGAGCGACTACATCTGATTCAAATGAGCATAAAAGTCCACCTGGCTTAAGACTCTCCTGGTCGTACTAAGTTGATCACTATTCCTTATGAAGATTGTGTATATCTTTTAGTTTATTGTATTTATATTTATATTAGTAAACTAGCCTTTTGGATTTAGCTAGAAGATCTCCTTCATTTTAACTATTGTACTATATAAACACTTTGTATGTGACTAATAAAATTAAGTTTTGCCACTTTATAGGGTATCAAAGCCTCCACGATCCAACTCCCTAAACCCTAATTTTCTTCTTCTCTCCCGCCGCTGCTCTTTACCATGTCCGCCACCACTTCAATCACCCTTTCCAACCCGATCGAACCCAGCAACCCCATTATCCTCGTTAACTTATGTCAATGCAAACCACTAACGCCCCTCACCTACCTCACCTGGGCATTCCAAATCACATCTCTACTATTCGACCTAGACCTACTCAAGTTTGTTGATGGCTCCCACCCTTAACCCCCTGCCAAAGTCACGGTGGACATCAAAGAAACTGATGATCCTGCTTTCACCACCCAAAACCGTCAAGATCGACTAATCATTGGCTCTCTTACAGGAACCCTAGATCCAACCTAGCACCACTTGTCACTCAGGCCAAAACCTCTAGTGAGGCTTGGAGCATTCTCAAAACTACATATGTAAACCTCTCTAAAGGCCATATTCTACAAGTAAAAGCTACATTGACTCCCTCACCAAAACCACCCAATCTATCACCAACTACATGCATGCTATCAAATCTTGCACCGACAAACTCGCCATTATGGGCAAACTCATGGAATCTGAGGACATTATTGCTAAAATCCTCAAGGTAAACCTATCATTGACTCAATTCGAGCCCGTGACTCACCTATCACCTTTGAAGTGTTGCATGAAAAACTCATCCACCATGAACTAACCCAACACACTCCTCCTATGCTCCCTTCCCTGCTTCCACCCACACATCACAATCCCGTTCCAATACCTTTCGCTCCTACCACCGTAACACCCCTTCCTCCCCTGGTATGATTACACCAGCGACCACACCAACCAACCCTCCCAAATCCACTAACCATGCTCCATTCAAAGGTAAATGCCAATAATACTGACGTATAGTTGGTCATGTTATCTCCTAGTGCAGCCAATTCAAACGTGACCACCCCTTTATCCACTTCCCACTACTAAACCCTTCTCCTCGACCCAACCCCCCAAACTATCATCCTAACCACCAATTTCACACTGCCACTTCTTCACCTCATGCCCCACCCTCCTCCTGGCTTATTGACAGTAGTGTCACTCATCCATCATCTCACCAATAACCTCCCAATCTTTCTCTTCACCGCCCTTACAATGGCAGCGATGATGTGATCATATGTGATGGCTCATCACTCCCAATCTCTAATATAGGTTTATTCACTCTCTCTCTCTCTCTCTCTCTCTCTCTCTTCTATTATTCCTCTTTTATTTAACAATGTTCTTCATGTTCCCCAAATCTCTCGCAATATATTATTTTTCTCTCAATTTTGCCTTGATAATAATGACATTGTTAAATTCTCACCTTCTTCTTTTTATCCAGGTACTAGCAACGAGCCAAACCCTGCTTCATGTAAGCCTTGATCATGGGGTCTACATCTGGCATCCACCTCCTCCTCAAGTTCACCACACAGTCTCCATCTCGGCTCAATCATGGCATCATAGATTAGAGCATCCCTCTCCCCCTATCATCTCTTTTTTACGTAATCATTGTACCTTGTCTGCTCTGTCTAGTTATTCCTTTCCTTGTAATTTATGCAATATCAATAAAAGTCACAAGTTACCATTTTCATCTTCCTCTCTTCACTCTCATGCACTCCTTGAAATCATATTCTCCGATGTCTGGACATCTCCGATATTATCTTGTGACCACTTTAAACATTATATTATTTTTGTTGATCATTAAACAAAATACACATGGCTATATCATCTCAAAAACAAATCGGACACATTCGACACCTTCAACCGTTTCAAGGCTCTTGTTGGAAAAAAAAATAACCGCCCCATTATTCAAGTATTCTCAGATAATGGAGGAAAATATATCAAACTTACTACATCCCTACTAAAAATGCATTACCCGCCTCACATCTCCTCCCCATACTCCTGAACATAACGGATATGCCGAACGTACTCATCGCAAAATGTCAAAATCTTGTTATTGAAAACATTTCAAAAAATAGAAATAATTCAAAATAATTATTTCTTGAAAATGGGAAAATAGAAAATAGAAGGATATGAATAGAGAGAAAATAAAGTAATAATAAATTTATTAACCGGGACGGAAGTCTAGTCTTGTGAAACACAATATTCGTAAGAAGAATTTGCCCCGCGCAAGTGCTGACGGATTAGCGGCAATACTCTCGTAAGATAAAACGACTTTTCAACTATTGATGGAATCACTTCAAATCAAGAAACCTGCGAACTAACAATTTTTGGAACTTCTGGACTTTGAAGGAAGAAGAATGCTTCAATATACACTAACCAATTAGATTTCTTTAATGATTTGGATGATGGAATAAATGAAACTGACATTATAGGGTGCTATTTATAGTTTTCCAAGAGTTGTGGTGCCTTTTAGGGAATAGACACAATTCAGATCGGATGGATCTGAGCCGTCCGATCTGATCCTGATCAATGCACCAGATTGAGCGGAGCGACCAACACCCATTCGAGGAAACGCGGATCCTCCATCTAAACTGACCCATGTCCATTCGAATGTACACATCTGCCCATTGCACCTATTCGGCCCATTTCGTGGCCCGGCCCACCTGGACGTTCATGAACCGAACCGAAACCAGTACATGCATTGAACCGGCTGGTTCAACCCACGAGCTGAACCATCTAGATGGGTGAGTTTGATAAAACTTTAAGGCTCATTAGCTCCTAGAGACGATGCGAAGTGAAAAGTGTGCCCAATGTGCCCTTTGTGTGCTTTGTGGGTTCGGGTTCGGATGGTGCTTCACACCATCCTCGTGGTTCAAATTTGATCTAGTACAAAACTAGCACAATTGGGCCACTATTTGCATAGCAAGCCCAAAGAACCACTAGGTTGCATGGTAGCTAGATAACACTTAATTGTTACTTTCTTGAAGTGAATGAGTTTATAAACCCTTCTAGTTTATGTTTTCTAGGCAATGTGGGATATAACTTTCCATATTCACACAAATCTTCATAAACCCATTATAAATTTGCATAGTTTGAGCATTAATTTCTCATTCACCACAATTTGGTTTCGAGAAAATAAATAAATCACATTAATCTATTACAAATGTAGATTACAAATATGCAATCTATTTTCATTTACATAAAATGAAATCACATTTAATTGTTGGTCATACCCAATAAATGGAACTCAAATTCCAACAATCCTCCACATAAATGACAATTAATGCGTGCATGTATGCAAAATCGTTCAGAAATTCTGGCGAATTATTATTGAATCAGGATCGGTAGCTTGTGCCCTTGAACCTTCCTTAACAAGATACTATCGTATATACTAGTCATTTAGTAGCATGATGCTTTGAACCAACCGACTGTTTAGTGTATACCAAGACCATAGTATTTACACAATAATAATTCTAACACTTTTTGTTCTCATGTTTTTGTCCATTTCGGCCCTGGACCGTATCTCATTCATAAGTGTTCCATTTAGAAACGACCCTTATTATTTCTCACTTATATAAATGATCTTCTATAAAGAGTATCATGCTACTCCACCACGTAGGTATAGGAATCATTAAAAGTTAAATAACTTACCCTCACCACTATTGCAGGCAAATACACTTGGATGTTTTAGGAATGAGTATGAAACATGTTCCAAGTGTTTCTACTGAACTCTCAAAACATAAATGTCTCTTTGAACCAAGATCTTGGGATTTCCAATTCTCAAGGTTGAGCGTCCGCTAAAAAAGTTCTTTTGTTGTGGCATTTATACCTTTTATAAGTGGATCAGCTAGATTAACCTTTGACTTCACATAGTCAGCAGTGATAATTTCATTTGAGATCAATTGTCTGATGGTATTATGTATACGACGAATGTGTCTATACTAACCATTATACATACTGCTATGTGCCCTTGATATTGCTGACTGACTATCACAATGTATATGTACAACAGGCACAGGTTTGTTTCAACAAGGAATATCTTCCAACAGATTCTTTAACCAATCAGCTTCTTCTCCAGCTTTGTCTAGGGCTATAAACTCATATTCCATCGTAGATCGAGCTATACATGTTTGTTTGGAAGAATTCCACGACACTGCTCCTCCACTTATTGTGAAAACATATCAACTTGTGGATTTGAAGTCTTTTGTATCTGATATCCAGTTAGCATAACGGTATCCTTCTAATCTTGCCCAGATATCTTCATTAAAGTATCACATAATTCATTGTAAACAATTTAGATGCCTTAATACTCTTGTTAAGGCTTTACAATGATCCTTATTTTGATTACTTGTAAACCTACTTAGTTTGCTCACTGAATATGCGATATCTGGACGTTTATAATTTGTTAAATACATTAGACTTCCAATTATACTAGCATATTCGAGTTGGGAAAGCTGGTTCACCTATATTTTTGAAAGTGTAGATTCAAGTCTACTGGATTCTTAGGCGGAGGACTATCTATGGCATTGAATTTTCGAAGAACATTTTCAAGATAATGAGACTATGATAGGATTACTTTCTAATGTTCTAGAAATTTTTATTTCTAATATAACATCAGCTAAACTTATATCTTTCATTTCAAAATGTTTCTTTAGCATGGCTTTAGTATTTATGATCAATTCATGAGTATTTCCCATTATCAACATAAAGACAAACAATTATGAATGATTCAGATGTTCCTTTAATATAGACACACTTGTCACATTCATTTATCTTGAATCCATTTGAAAACATCGTTCGGTCAAACTTCTCATGCCATTGTTTAGTTGCTTGTTTTAGGCCATACAATGACTTTACATGTTTACACACCTTTTGCTCTTTTCCTAGAGCTACGAACCCTTTGGGTTGTTCCATGTATATCTCTTCTTCCAACTCTTCATCATCTCCTTAAAAGTATGATTCTTGAGTTCAGCTACTCCATTAGACTGAGGTGTATATGGTGCTGTCGTTTGGTGAATTATGCCAGATTTCCAGCATAAGCCTTCAAACGGAGAAACGTATTCCCCTCCTCTATCAATTCGAATCTTCTTAATTTTTACATTAAGTTGATTTTCAACTTCATTCTTGTAAGTCTGAAAAGTCCCTAAGGCTTCATCCTTACTTCTCAATAGATATATATAACAATATCTTGTGCAATCGTCTATAAATGTAATGAAATACTTTTTCTCACCTCAAGTTTGTACTAACTTTAGATCACAAATATATGTGTGAATCAATTCAAGAGGTGTTGTGTTTCTTATTACTGCATTAAATGGTGCCTTAGTCATTTTTGCTTCATCGCAAATTTCACACTTGTCCGTCGAATCGGATTTAGACATTTGAATTAAATCTTGATTCACTAACTTCTTAATTGTGTTAAAATTTACGGGTCCTAATCTATCATTCCATAAGTTAGGACTATCCAACAAGTAAACATAAGAAACAACACTTTTATTTTTCGCCTCATGGCGGATTACGTTCATTACATTCATCTTGATAAGGCCCTTCTCGAGGTAACCTTTTCCAAGGAAAAGACCATTTTTGGTCAACACAAACTTGTCAGATTCAAACACTAATCTAAAACTGGTCTTGCTCAATAGAGCGCCAGAAACTAGGTTCTTACGGATGTCTGGGACATGCAGTACATCCAGTAAAGTCAGCTCCTTGCCTGAAGTCAACTTCAGCACAACTTTTCAGATGCCCAGAACATTGGATGTAGCAGAATTTCCCATATGCAGTTTTCTTCCAGAAATGGGAGTGTAGGACGAGAAACTCTCCTTATCTGCACAAATATGGTGGGTAGCACCTGTATCCATCCACCATTCTTTTGGATTATCATCCAATTTAGCCAAATTGGCTTCAAATACTATCGCTGCTAAGTCAAGCTCATTCAGTCTTTTAATGACATTGGCTTGACTTATGGAGTCGGTCTCTTAAATCATATAGACCCGCTCCAAATAGTTTCCCAACTCCTTGGTTGTCTCCACGAGATATTACTCTCGATAAACGGCATCATTTAGCCCACTCAATATGTACATTTTACATATGAGATTTCCATGATCCCAAGCCTCTTTGGCTATCCGTCTTCACGGATTGAGATCATCATCCTAAATAGCAGGGTTGTCCTTTTATAGGAACTTCTTCAAACCGAGGGCGATCAAAGAGTACAACATCTTTTGTTGCCAACTTTTGAAATTCACCCCTTCGAACTTCGTTAGTTCCTTCCCAAGTCTTGGATAAGACGAAGCAGGAGCATGTGCAACCATCTGTTTCGTTGTAGCCTCGAAAGACAAAAAGGTCTTGTTTCCATTTTCCATTTTCAAGAAAATTGTTTAAGAAAATTCTTCTTACGATTGTTATCAAAAATATTTCAAAAATTAGAAATAATTTAAAATAAATTATTTTTTGAAAATGGGAAAATAGAAAATAAAAGGAGATGAAAAGACGGAAAATAAAGTAATAATAAATTTATTAACCGGGACGGAAGTCGAGTCTTGTGAAACACAATATCCGTAAAAAGAATTTGCCCCGCACTGGTGCTGACAGATTAGCAGCAACGCTATCCTAATATAAAATGAATTTTCGACTCTTGATGGAAGCACTTCAAATCAAGATACCTACGAACTAACGGTGCTTGGAACTTCTTAACTTTGAAGGAAGAAGAATGCTTCAATATTCACTAACTAATGATTTATCTAATGATTTGGATGATGTAATGAATGAAACTAACATTCTGGGGCTGTTTATATTTTTCCAAGAGTTGTGGTGCCTTTTAGGGAATAGACACAATTCAGATTCGATGGATCAGGGCCGTCCGATCTGATCCTATCAAGGCACCAGATTGAGCGGAGCGACCCACACCCAATCGAGTAGACGTGGATCCTCCATCTGAACCGACCCATGTTCATTCGAATGGACACATCCGCCCATTGCACCTATTCTGCCCAATTCGCGGCCCACCCCACCTGGGCGTCCATGGACTGAACCGAAACACTCCATGCATCGAACTGCCTGGTTCAACCCACGAGTTGAACCATATAGCTCGATGAGCTGGATAAAACATTAAAGCTCCTTGGCTCCTATCGACGATGCGAAGTGCAAAGCATTCCCTAAAGTGCCATTTGCGCACTTTGCGGGCTCGGGCTCGGATGGTGCTTCGCCCCATTATGATGATGTGTATCCGCAATTTTTCTTTTGGCCGCCCAACAAGACTCTTGTTAGTTTTTGAAAGTTTTGAAAAATCTTTGTCGGCCTTTTTAAAATCGTTTTGGAGTAGCCACGCCGTTTTTAGTTTAAGGGCCAAAACTATGAAAAATACCCAATATTAGAGAAAGTGAGTTCGGGGGTCACGTTACATTCTGGAGGAATGTTGGTGTTCACCCGGAATGCCTCGTACGAGGAGTCTTCCTCACTTGAAACCTTATGTGTGTGTGTGTACTTAAAGGGACTTTTATGAAAATAACTGAAATTTTATGGACTGGACTGAAAAATAGTTTGAAAATAGTGATTAAACTGAAAATAACAGGAAAATGAGGGACTGTTTGCAGATGTTAATGTAATCCGCGTGGACAAGACTGCAGTGCAATCTTATCCGCGCCGATAGGGCTGCAGTCTCACTATTTTTACAGTTTCCAATTTATTCACTGTAATTTCCAGAAAGTTAACTGGATTTACAGGACTTAACTGGAATTGTAACTGAAAGACAAAAAGTAAGTGGGGATTTGGATTTTGGCATCCATGCTTGTCCTCTCTTTCCCTAGACTTTGATTAGTGGTCATAAGTGATGAATCCACTTAATCAAGTCATCTCGGGGGTACGTTAGGACTTTGTGAGCATTTCATTTGCTAGGGGAAAAGGGGAATTTGACATGAAAGTAAATTGACAAGAGAGTTAGGTCAAGATGTATCAACTTTAGAGGAAGATCTCTAAGCTGGTCATAAGATGACCATCCTTGAGATCTATACTCAAGTGTATCTCCTACATCTTGTGTGACCTATTTTGTAAGTCTAGATGATGTTCATCCAAGGAAAGTGTTCCAAGGTGAGCATCTTAGGCATGGGGAGGGGAATTTGCAAGGAATATGAATAATGTGGACCATTTAAAATGATAATCTATGGAGATTGACTCCAAGATGACCATATTTAGGTCAAGAAAGCAAGTAACAAACAAGAACTAGCTAATAAAAAGGAGGGCAAAGGGGAAATGCATAAATAAAGTGTGGATCTATGTAGAGAATCATCCATGGAGATGAACTCTATGGAGATCCTCTTGGATCCTTAGGACAAAGAGGAAAGGGGAGTTGAACAAAAGATGGTAAGTAGAACTACACCATTTTTACATGAAATGTGTGTATAAATGAGAGAGATATGAGTAAGGAGAATGAGGGTTTACCAATTTTCTTGGGATTGTGATTAGGGTTTGGAGGTTTCAAAGGGTTAGAAGTGGTTTTGGGATGGATTAGAGGATGAATGTGGTGTGGAATTTGAGTTATGGGAGTGTAAATGGCTGTTTGAGGGTGAATTTGGGCAGAGTGACAGTAGGTTTTCGTATTTTTTGGGCCTTTTGAAACTGAGGGAGAAGGGTTGTAATTATAGTTTGCATGGGTGCTGATCTTATCCGCGTGGACAAGATTGTAGGTGCAATCTTGTTCGCGCGGATGACCTAAGCAGCGTGCCTGATTTTTGCAGAAAGCAGTTTTGGCAGTTTTGGCTTTTTCTAAATGGTTAATATTCCTTTTTCTTGGAAATGACAGGTTTTCAGCGAGGTAATTGTCCATTTTTTTATTTCAAAGAGATCCTTCCTCATTCAAATTGTCAAACTAATGTCCAAAATGCCCCTAAATGATTATAAATCATTAATTTGGACTGACGAAACATTAACGACCTAGATTGGGGTACTTACAGTAGCCCCTCGGTGACGGTATTTCCAGGGGAAGTGGGGTCATCGACAAAGTGAGGATCCCAATCTGGAAAACGTTGCCGAGATGGGCGAGGAGGTAACCGAGGCGGTCGAATGGCTGGGGAAAGAAGCGGTCAAACGAATGGACCCCCCACCGCATTTTCGTTGTCGAAGGTAGATTCGACTAACGAAGGCATTGCCGAAGGAATACTAGACTTAGCGAAAGCATTGTCGAAGACAGACTCGAGCTAGCGGAAGCGTTGCCAAAGAATGACTCAACTTAGCGGAAGCGTTGTCGAAGAGAGACTCGACTTAGCGGAGGCGTTGCCGAAGACTGACTCGACTTAGCGGAGGCGTTGCCAAAGACAGACTCGACTTAGCAGAGGCATTGCCGAAGACAGACTCGACTTAGCGGAGGCATTGCCGAAGACTGACTGGAATTAGCAGACGCGTTGCCAAAGACTTAGCAGAAGCGTTGCCGAAGACAGACTCGACTTAGCGGAGGCATTGCTGAAGACAGACTCGACTTAGCGGAGGCATTGCCGAAGACTGACTCGACTTAGCAGAAGCATTGCCGAAGACTGACTCGACTTAGCGGAGGCGTCTATACCTAGAGTGAGACTTAGTTCAGGAGTATGCACCTAAGTCGAGACTTAGTTCAGGAGTATGAACCTAAGTTGGGACTTAATTCAGGAGTATGAACTTAAGTCGAGGTTCGGTTCAGGAGTATGAACCTAAATTGGGACTTAGTTCAGGAGTATGAACTTAAGTCGAGGTTCGGTTCAAGAGTATGAACCTGAGGTAGACTATTTGAAAGCGTTCTTGCTGGGGAAGATTCGGGCTTACAATAACTGCCCGGAAAAAGGGTGAACGTATTAGTCAAGTGGCTGAACCTATGGTAGGCTACCTACGTATCCCGGATAGGAATCAAGCCTGAACGTAGTTCAAAAACTGTTGGGGATGTGTGTTCTTGGTGCGGGCTTACAATGATGGCAGGGGTTGAAAACGAGGAAGGGAATGGGCTTCCGTTAGGTTTTCGTTAAAGGACGGACTTAAAATGACGTCCGGGGTTGAAAATGAGGATGGGAATGGACTTCCGTTAAGTTTTCGTTAAATAAACGGGCTTATGATGATGGCCGGGATTGAAAACGAGGAAGAGAATGGGCTTCCGTTAAGTTTTCGTTAAATGAACGGGCTTACGATGACGGCGGGGGTTGAAAACAAGGAAGGAAATGGACTTCCATTAGGTTTTCGTTAAATGAACGGGCTTACAATGACGACCGGGGTTGAAAACTAGGAAGGGAATGGACTTCCGTTAGGTTTTCGTTAAATGAACGGACTTACGATGACGGCCGGGGTTGAAAACTAGGAAGGGAATGGAATTTCGTTAGGTTTTTGTTAAATGAACGGACTTACGATGACGGCCGGAGTTGAAAACTAGGAAGGAAATGGACTTCCGTTAGGTTTTCATTAAATGAACGAACTTACGAAGACGGCCGGGGAAAAGAGTGACCATGTCGGTCAAGTGGCTGGACCTATGATAGGCTACCTACGTATCCCGGATGGGAATCAAGCCTGGTCGTAGTTCGGAGCTTGTTGGGGATGGTCTTCTTTGCTGAGGGCGCACTTCATCACCGCAGACTTTCTAGGTTGCTGAGGACGTACTTTGTCGTGTTTCAGCACCATAGACTTGCTAGGTTGCTGAAGATGTACTTTGTCGTGTTTTAGCACCATAGACTTGCTAGGTTGCTGAAGACGTACTTTGTCGTGTTCTAGCACCATAGCTAGGTTACTGAAGACGTACTTTGTCACGTGTTCAACACCATAGACTTGCTAGGTTGCTGAGGATGTACTTTGTCACGTGTTCAACACCATGGACTCGCTAGGTTGCTGAGGACGTACTTTGTCGCGTGTTCAACACCATAGACTCGCTAGGTTGCTGAGGACGTACTTTGTCGCGTGTTCAACACCATATACCTGCTAGGTTGCTGAGGACGTACTTTGTCATGTGTTCAACACCATAGACTTGCTAGGTTGCTGAGGACGTACTTTATCGCGTGTTCAACACCATAGACTCACTAGGTTGCTGAGGACGTACTTCGTTGAAGGTAGGGGTTGAAAAAGAGGAAGGGAATGGGCTTCCGTTAAGTTTCGTTGAAGAGGTTGGGCTTACGTTGAAGGTCGGGATTTAAAATGAGGAAGGGAATGTGAAATTACCCGATCTTTTTCGCGCGCGGGGCGGCGGAAAAGGCGGTTGTCTTTCGCGGGGGGTTGGTGTCTGAGACCTCGCTTCACGGGAAGGAGCAGAATGAGGAGTCGCCACGCTGTTTTGTATTTTGAGCCCAAACGTTGAGAAACGGCTATTGCGAAAAGGTGTCATATTTATTGGTAGCAAAAACTTAGGAAAAGGCTTTGAAAACGGGGAGCATTTTTATTGGCGGCAAAACGAGTAAAAAGCTTTTTAGTACCGTAGATTGTTAGGTTCGGAGGTCACGTTACGTTTCGGGTAGAGTATTACGAGATCGCCCGAAATGCCTCGCATGACGAGTCTTTCTACCTTTCTCGAAATCGTGTGTGTGTGTGTGTGTGTCTTTTGAAATGGGGGCTTGAATGACAAGCTTAATCTTGGTTTGAGTGACAAACGTTGATTAGGTGACTTTGTTTGAAAAGACGAGCGTTTGAATGACAAACGTCGGTTTTGAGTTTGAAATGAGCGTTTGCGTGGCAAACGTCGACTTTGAGTTGATATGAGCGTTTGCGTGGCAAACGTCGACTTTGAGTTGAAATGAGCGTTTGCGTGGCAAACGTCGATTTTGAGTTGAAATGAGCGTTTGCGTGGCAAACGTCGATTTTGAGTTTGAAATGAGCGTTTGCGTGGCAAACGTCGATTTTGAACCGTACGAGTCATTGTTAACGATTTTTACGAGAAAAATGCGTATTAAATGATTTTAAGTGTCAAATGGCGGCTTTGAGTTTGAAGACGAGCGTTCGGAGGCCGAACGTCATTTCGCGCGTTTTGAAAGAGAGTTCGACGGACGAACTCCGGTTTTGAATCGGGCATTACATTGTTAACGATTTTTACGGGAAAAATGCGTATTAAATGATATGCGATCAACGAATCGGGTTGCGACTCGGACTTTGAAAAGTAAATACTATCACAATCCAAACGGATCGGACTTGTAAATGACAGTATTTAAAGCGGTGTCAACGGAATCAAACGATCCGGAATTGTAAATGACGATCAACGAGGCCAAACGGCTCGGAAGTGTAAATAACGATCAACGAGGCCAAACGGCTCGGAAGTGTAAATGACGATCAACGAGGCCAAACGGCTCGGAATTGTAAATGACGTGAAAGTAAACGGAACGGGGTCGGAACGCCGTTTTAACCCGTGATTACTTCTCTTACGGAAAGAGAAGAGGATCGAGGGGCTAAAACGTATCGGACCCCGTTAGACGGAGGCGTCTACATTTTGACAATGACGTTCGAAACAGTTATAGCGACTGGCGCGTAAACCGAGACGGAACGGAAGATTCAGAGAGAGGGAGTTATACCTATGGCTAGGGTCGACTCCTTTGGCTCGGGAGGTGTGCACGGGACACGGAAAGTTATTCGAAAGGTTGTTTCGAAGTTGTAGGGTGCGTATTTGATCGAAATATGAAGGTTTCACGCGAATCGAGACAAAACGGGAGCTCGGGAGGGGTGGAAACCAGTTTGGACCGTGGGGTATGTGATTTTTTGGTATCAAAATCCTCCTCTTTGCCTTTGACAGCAACTTCTATTTATAGGGTGAAAATTGCAGTAGGAGTCCGGCCGGACTTGGACTGAATTTCAGGGGTTTTGGGAATTTTGGAAATACGGGGACTTGCTTTGGCAATTTCGGGAAAATTGCACGTGAGTCCGGCCGGACTTGGCTTGCAAACCAGGGAGTATTTTGGTCTTTTGGCCTTGATTTGTGATTGACGAGTGACTAGAGGGAGGTGGCATGCGGGACACGTGTCCTGTGACTCACGAAGTGTGTGAGTTCGTTCCCTGGTCCCAGGTTTTGTCCGTTTTTTAAAATAACAGTCCGGGAAATGTCCGAAACGCCCCCGGAAAGTGCCGGAAAATGCGTTTTTCAGGGAAAGCCATACTTTTACGTGAGATGTCACGTGTTAAGTACGGTTCGACGTCGGGATGCACGGGGCAGTCCCGAGACGTCTCGTTGGCACAGCAACGGTGAGTTTAACGAGTTCCGATTAACCTGGAGCGGGCCAGTTAACGGATTTCGGTTAACTTTCTGACGGATTTGGACGATCCGGATTTGGGTACTTACAGAATGGGCTTCCATTAAGTTTTGTTGGAGGAGACGGGCTTAGGTTGAAGGCCGCGTCGAAGGCATAGGCTTTGGATGAAATAGGCGGTCGTGACAAAATTGATTGAGGGACGGTGGATGATCCTGCGTGCGTATTGAGGGAGACATGAGGAATTATCCCACAAAACGGAAGTGGGCGTGGAGAAATATTTCACAAAATGGAAGTAGTTCTTTCGGGTTATGCTAATGTGCGAAGGGTGATCAGACTAATAGGGATAAGTCTGGAGGCATTTTGACCTGAAGGAGAAGTTTGGTTGAGTTTGCGTCTTGCGGGTGATCGTCGACCTTGTAGAAGTTGTTGAACTTGTATTCACCTTGGGATTTCTCGCTGTGGAAGACTTTGGGTTCGAAGAATGCAAGAGCCAGGTTTGAAATGAAAGGGTCCTTGTAAAAAAGGCATCTAACACTTTGTAAGAGGGAAACCAAAGGAAAGGTGTTAATTTGGTAGAGAGGGACTCAAAGGCACTCTGGTCGAGTTGGCAATATTAACAGCGTGATGTGTTGAGAAGCATTTTGCTGGTGGCGATGGTTCTAGAGGTTATGGTAAAGACTTCGGCGGCTGTTTTCACCAAGTTGTAGACACTGGAGGCTGTCTTCATCCATTTTGTGGACGTTGGAGGTCGTCTTTACCAAGATGCAGATGCCAGAGCTTGTCTTTTGCCAAGTCATAGACACGGGGGCTATCTTTGCCGAACTGTAGACATTGGGGGTTGTCTTTGCCAAACTGGAGATGCTTCGGGTAGTGACGGAAAATTGGTCTTTCGTGCTTGAATTGCTACATTTGTTAGTAGAGGGACAAATGCATATATGACATTCAGTATGATGGATGCATGCATAGAACCAAAATGATTCACAATCTCTTAGGGTTGTTTCTATTGATTCATGTTTTGCATGCTACATGAGCCATGGGGAGATTTTTGTGGGGATGCATGGTGGTGAGAGGGTTTGTATGTGTTGTGGACGAGTTTTAAATAGGTGGGGTGATATCCATGGGTTGCGGACTAAATTGCATGTCGTTGATGAGGTCTTGTTATAGGTCAGCAGTATCATGCGACCTCAATTTTGATCTTGGGATGAAGTTGGATTTGAACCCTAGGTCTCGATTGAAATTTCTTCTCAATCTTGGACATTTGAAGCTGATGCTGACAGGCTCTAGAATCAAAAGTACGTTGATATGAATGAACCCTCTTTCGCTTGTGTTAGTTGTGACTTGACATAAATTTGAAGAATGACTTGGCAAAATGCTGATACGAGGAGATTCCCAGTTCTCAACCTCTGATGATGCAGGACATTGCCATATACCAAGTTCTAAAGTTGAAACTCCAAGATAATTTTTGAGGTGACTAGACCTTTCTTCTGAAGATAGGTGTGACTTGACAAAGCCCCATTCCGAGAAAAGGACATGGCAAAAGCCACATAAGCTTTCTCTAAATGACTTGATGAAGCCCCAAGTTTGACAAAGCATCACGGCAGATGTCCAGTTAATGGTTTGACTGTAAAACTGACATACTGATGAAGTACCGAGTCGATTGATCAACCTGAGAGACCTCGAGGTGAAGTTGATGTAACCCCAGATTCATTGCAGCATTACGTCATGAAGTGATAAACCCATCTTTGATAATGACTATGCAACTAGAATCCTCGAGGTGAAATTGACAACAACTAAGCAACTAGAATCCTCCCTTCGAAAGGTGTCTTCCGTATAGGAACTGTTAGCCATAGTGGCACTTGGCTTGCTCATGGCTTCAATCATATTCACCCTATAGTTGTTCTTAGGGAAGGGATTGTTGGCTGTGTTGGGTCCTTCAGGTATCTCAAACTTACCCTTTTCGATCAGTTCTCACATCGCACTTTTCAGGAGCATGCAATTGTTAGTAATGTGCCCATGATACTAGTGGAAAGCACAATGCTTAGTTGTGTCCAAAGGGAAATTGGGATCCCTGGGCTGATAGTTGTCTAAAGGTCTGATCAGACCTTTCTTCACAAGTCCCTGAAAGACTTCACTCAGAGGCATTCTGAAATCTTCAAGCCTTAGACTCCGCGGCTTGGGCGCATAGCCTTTCCTTGGCACGAAATGAGTGGCATTGTTGCAATCCTGGCGCGCATAGTTAATTGCTTCCTTGCCTTTTGGGCAGGACAGGAGCTGGATTAGAGGCAGAAGCTCGGTACCGATAAGTAGGAGCAGCGGCTTGCTGTTGGTCAAATTTTAGCCCCAGCACTGACCATTGCACGCAGATCTTGATAGGGGAAGTTACATGAGGGATGTTTTCAAATGAGGCTTCAAGTAGGCTTAGAAAATATCCAACTGCTCTTCATCGGAAGGGGGAATTGCCATCTCACTCATCTTGAGGTTTCAACGCTTGTAAAAAGTCCCCAATCGTCTCATCGGGACGTGGTACAGTCGTCTGTCAGTCTATCCAATTTGTTTCTCATTCGAAATTGGCTTTGTACTTCTTGGTAAAAGCATTAGTGATATGTTCCCAAGTAGCCCTAGCCTCAGGCTTCAACTGAAAGAACCACTTTAGAGCCCCCAGCTTTAAGGAGAGACTAAAGTAATCAGCTAACTGCTGGTTCGTTCACCCTTTGGCTTTCATGGCTAGGGTGTAGCTGTCAAAGTGGGTCTTGGGGCAGGCAGTTCCATCAAACAGTTCCAAGTTAGGCATCACGAACTTGTGAGGTAGAGGCACGATGGAATCCGGATTTGTGGGTCGGAGGGCAGCCTTCTTTCATGTTGGTTCGGCGATCTGTGCTTTCATTTCCTCATGATGTTCCATGAACCAAGCCAGAAGAGGGCAGTGGTGGAGCCGGAGTGTTCAAGCCAGTGATCGAGCTGGAGAGAGGGGTTACCATTGGCGGCACACTGGTGGAAGGGATGGAAGGGCCTGAGGCATAGGTGTAAACCTGCCCTTGGCCTAAATTACCCTGGGGAATGTAAGTAGGAGCCTGGGCATAATGATAGAATCCAGCGGCCTGTTGCTTATTCCCAGTGGGCAAGGAGGGTGGTGGTAGACCAGAAGTGGCCGGGTAGCTCGGGTTCCCGGGGTGAGACTCATAGGGAAACTTAAGTGCGGGTCGTGGCCCTTGGTTGTAGAACTGCATGCACAGTTTGGGAGTGATGGTGCATAGCAGGGAGGATCTTTTGTGGTCACGGTGATTCTGATGAGATGGGGATAGGGGCTTGCTGGCCTATAGGGCCTTGAGTGAGGAACGGGTTTGTGGAGGCTAGTGAGGCTGTGAATGTGTGCCCAAATATCTAAAATTTTGTTTTTTGTTTTTTAGATCGGATTCACGCGAGTTTGAAAACATCCGGTTTAATTTGAAAAACGGAGTCGCCACGCCATTTTGATTTCCTCAAAACTTTGAAAAAAAGGATTTTTAGGGTTCGGAGGTTAAGTTACCTCTTGGGAAGAACGGATCGTCGTTCACCCAAGGTGCCTTGCCGTAGCAAGTCTCCCTAGATTCCGTTTATCGTGCTTGCTTGCATGCTTTCTTGTGTGCATGTGTTTGAATAAAGGGGGGGGGAATGTCCCAAGTTGTCTTCCGGATGTACAAACCATTTATTGGTTGTCGCTCGGGATTTTTTGGATTTTATGTATTCGGGATTTTGATCCCGTCCTCATCTTGGACTTGTGATCATCGCTTTTTAACCTCGGGACTTGTGTGATCGAGAGAAAGACTCTCTTTTATAGTCCAAAATGAGGTTCTTTAGGAAAGGAGTGACCTTAGCCCATCAATCCTACACCTTAAGACGATTGAGCTTATATAGATGCTTCATGCTCGTCTTAAGTGATAATCGGAGATATAGGTTCAAGGTTTATCCCTTTCTAAAGAGATTGTGGCACCTTGAATGGAAGAAACGATGTAAAGATAGGATCTTTACACCGGTCCGTTCCGAAGGTTGCTAATGGGGTCATGGGGAAATGCATGTAAAAATGACATTTTTATTGAAAAGATGACATTTTTGGGTTGCAAAGGATGCTTTTGATTGCAAAGGATGCTTTTTTATATAAAGACATAATTTTTATGCAAAGGATGCATTTTTATGGTGGAAAATAGTATTTAATAAGCAAAGGATGCTAATTTGATGATAAAAAGATGATCTTTGATGCAAAGGATGCATGAAGATGGGTTTTAGATGCAAATGATGCAAGATATGATTTTTATATGCAAAGGATGCATTTTGAATGTAAAGATTGCATTTTTATGAGCAAAGGATGCATAAAGATGATATTTTTATGTAAAAAAGGAATTGTTAGGTGCAAAGGATGCACCTTTGAATATAAAGATCACATTTTTAATAGCAAGTGATGCTTATTTCATGCAAAGGATGCAAAAGGGGGAGGGGGATATGATAAAGATAGGATCTTTAATGATAAGTGCCAAGTCCCAAGCAAGATAATGACAATATATGAATGCAATGAGCAATTAAATCACATAGAGCAAGTATAATGCAAGGTAAGGGAGTGAGAGGTTACCAATGGTGGTGGCCTCTTCTTCTTTGGGTCTTGCTTGGTGGAAGGACCAACTTTGGAGGCTTCAAGGAGGAGGGAGGTGGCTTCTTGGCTTTCTTCAACCTCTTGATCTTGCAGTAGTGTTTTGGGAGAGTTTTGGAGCTGAGTATGTGTATTGTGTGTGTTTTTCGTCTTGCTTAAAATGGGAAGAGGAGGGCTCTATTTATAGGCAGTCTGGATAAGGCTAATGAGGCCGTGCGGCTAGGGACCTTTGGCTAATACAGCCGTGCGGCATTATCCTGTGTGACTCAGCATGTTTCTAGAATCATGCAAGGTGGCAATTCTAGAAGGTTTTTGGTATTAAGAAAAACGTGTTTCTAAAATCTCCAAGCAGTCCCTTCAGCCCTTAGGTGTCTTGGAACAGTTCCGGAATAATTCCGGAACTCTAGGAAAGTCCGGGGAATTACCGGGAAACTTATCCGGAAGGCATGAGCCAGATTTGGGTACTTACAGAAGCCCCTCGGCAACGTCACTTGCAGGGCGAGTGGGGTTGTCGATAGAAAAGGATCCGATCTGGCGAATGCCGAGACGGATTGGGTGACCAAGACAGTCGAGTGGCTGAACCTTTGGAAGGCTACCTACGTATCCCGGAGGAATCAAGCCAGGTCGTAGTTCAAAACATATCCGCTGGGGAATGGCGAAGAGAAACTGGTCTCTTGCCGGGGAAATAGAAGAGAAAGTGACCTAGGAGGTCAGGCGATTGATCCTACTGGGGACAAGCTAGAGGTGACCGATGTGGTCGGATATCTAGACTTTTATGAAGGGCTACTTCACCACTGAGGAGTGATGAATGACAAAGAAGTGACCAATGTGGTCTGATGGCTGGACCTTTATGAAAGGTTGCCTCACCACTGAGGAGCGATGATGGAAAAAGGGCAACCACTGCGGTCGGATGGCTGGACCTTTTATGAAAGGCTACCTACGTATCCCGGAGGAATCAAGCCTTGATCGTAGTTCAAGCATCACTAGATAGGTTAGGAACGATGTCTAGGATCCTTGAAGTTTTGACAATTAATGGAGGTTGTCACCTGATTCGACAATTAATGGAGGTTGTCACCTGATTGGATACTTGAGCGTACTTCTCTATTCGTGATAGAGGTAGCTAAAGTTTGGAGAAATTGAGCGTACTTCACTATCTGTGATAGAGGTAGCTAAAGTTAGGAGAACTTGAGCGTACTTCACTATTTGTGATAGAGGTAGCTAAAGTTAGGAGAACTTGAGCGTACTTCACTATCTGTGATAGAGGTAGCTAAAGTTTGGAGAACTTGAGCGTACTTCTCAATCTGTGATAGAGGTAGCTTAAGTTTGGAGAACTTGAGCGTACTTCTCAATCTGTGATAGAGGTAGCTTAAGTTTGGAGAACTTGAGCCTACTTCTCTATTCGTGATAGAGGTAGCTTAAGTTTAGAGAACTTGAGCGTACTTCTCAATCTGTGATAGAGGTAGCTTAAGTTTGGAGAACTTGAGCGTACTTCTCTATTCGTGATAGAGGTAGCTTAAGTTTAGAGAACTTGAGTGTACTTCACTATCTGTGATAGAGGTAGCTTAAGTTTAGAGTTCTGACAATTCGGAGGTTGTCACCTAGCGTCATTCCGTTATAACGGAAGTAACGGAGGCGACTGGGGAAGAAACTCTATTTTGCTTTAGGAGATAAAGGATATCTTCTGAAAAGGATGTTATCCTAGTTAAAGGATAACAGGAATTATATGTCCAAGTGGAAAGTCCAGGGGCAAAGAGGTAATTTACGCTCGTAGCGAAAGAAGCCGCCCGGCATGAGAGGGAGGCAAAAGAAGCCGTACGGCTAGAAGCCTGATTTTTCCAGATTATTTAAAACAGATTTTGAACGGGGACTGGGCATTATTGCCGCCCATCAGTCGCCGAGGAAGAGAGAGAGGAGGGAGAGAATTTTCTTCAAAATCCTTCAATCCCTTGCTTCTATTGATCGAGATGGATCCGGAGGGGAATCCAATGCCAAGGCAAGCTAGAAGGAACATCTCCGAGGCCGCTCGGAGGAGAAGGAAAGAACTCGTTCGTACGGAGAGGAAGTATGACTTCCTCACGCCTCCATCGGAGCTCTACCCGGGTAGAAGGGAGCACAAATCCACGAATGCTCAATCGGTTGGGGTAAGCATTCTTAATTTGCTCAATTCCGTCGACTTTGATTGAATTTTGATTGGTTCTAGGGCTTGACTCGAGTTTTAGGAATTTCTCGAATTTTCCTAGGATTTTTTACGATGATTTTGAAATCTTGATGATTAACCTATGAGGCTAAGAAGATGAAAGAACATGCATGTGCAATTTATTTGACAAAAATAATGAGAATGACCCACTTTTTTTTCGAAAATAAAAGTAAGAAGGATAATTGTCTAAGAGGTGACGGAGTTCTTGCATGTGCTAGAACTAGGTCATAGATGAGAAAACGGGATTTTGGACGATGAAAAGGATTCATGCATGCCATTTTTTGAGAAAAAAATAAATGCTTATGTGCAAATAATTTTGAAAACTGTGATTTTGTGCTTAGGAGAGCAATGTGCTTGACGCGATGTGTTTCAAGTGATGAAAGACACGTTTTTCATGCAAAGGATGCTAGAAAAATTTTATGAATGCTTTTCTCTTTTTTTTTTTTTTTGAAAGTATGTGCACTTTTGAATATATGCATGCTTTTTTGAAAAAGACTGACACATTTCTTTTGCTGTGCTTGTCTACAGGAGAACAAGTCTAGGGGGCCTTCCGAGATTGCAGTGAGGCTGTGGCAGAGGATGCCTGATTTTGAGAAGAATGGGGTGAACCCCAAGCAGCTTGTGAGGGCTACCGGCCTTGATCTGTTCATTAAGGCTATCGGCAGAGGTATTCACATTACCTCGAAGAGCAAGGGCTTGATCCAGGCCCTCTCGGAGTTCTGGTGGGACACCACCCACAGCTTTCATCTTAGCTAGGGGGAGGTGACGGTGACACCTGCAGATTTTCCTGCTATCACCGGCCTGCAGTTCACCGGGAGGCCTGTGACCTGGAGGAACCATATTACTGCGGAGGAGTTCAGGGCTTTGGTCGGGTTTGAGCTTATTCCCAAGGGGCTCGGAATGGAGACGAGGAACGTCGAGGTGGCGCCCGTAACCGCATGTGGATTTGCCGCTAATGAGGTGATCGCCCGCGGCTTGCTAGAGCCTTTGTGTGGTTGTTGCTGTAAGTCACCATCTTTGCCAATTCTGGTACTCTGGCTATGACTTGCCTCCTCGACTCTCTGGAGGATGTTGATGGGATTGGGACGGTCTCTTGGGGCGAGGCCGGGTAGGCGGAGCTATACTTCTCCCTGGATCTGTACAGCCGGAACAAGGCTGCCTCCATGGACTGCTTCTCTTTTGCTCTTGAGGTAGTCTCATTTTCTTTTCTCTCTTTTTACTTTCTGTCTTTGAGACATTTATGAGAGAAAATGACCTTTTTGATGTTTTGAACATGCAGGTCTGGTTTTGCAAGGTGATCAGGTTCTTTCCGTGGAACCAACAAAGCGATGCTACCATCTTTCCCGCTATGGTCCGCTGGAGGGGAGATGCGAGGGATAAGTGATGAGTGAGTTTTACACTCATCCATCGACTACTTTTACGAACTTATTATTTGCTTAATCCTTGAGTTTTGTGTGTTTAATGGATGCTTTTAGTGTTTTTAGTTTCAGTGGTTCAAGTTTGGAAATCGAAAACAATCTGTGAATAAATCAAGCGGAAAAAATGTTATGATGCAATTATGGGACGGACTGAGTTCGAATGGGTAGTAATAAACCAAGGCAATTGAAGTGGAGTGGCTGGCCAAATGAAGAAAGCAGCTGGGCCAATGCAAGAATGAAAGTTGGGCAAAGGAAGATGGAATTTGGGCCATTTCAAGTAGCTGGGCCGGAAGGAAAGAAAAGAAAATGGGCCTAACAGTCTGTGCGTGTGGGCGGTCGCTCAGGTTCTTATGGGCGGCCGCTCAGGAGAAAAAGTGTTGAAGCCTTGAACCTTCTGCCGGTATGGGCGACCGCGCAGTGCAGTGTGGGCGGCCGCGCATGAGTATGTGTTGTGAAGACCAAATGTTTCTGGAGAAATGGGCGACCGCCCAAGGGTGTTGTGGGCGACCGCCCACGAGGCGTTTTGCAGAAGGCTTCCAGGCGGATTGGTACTGATGGGGATTAATGATTATTATTAATGGTGACTGTTCATGGTTTTAATAATGGGTTAATTGCAGCAGTGGGTTTTTGGAGAACATGGGATATTTATTTCTTATTATTGTGTTTTTCAGTTTTTTTTAGAGACATATAAGTAGAGAATCATCATCTTTTCTCTAGGTTCTTCTGCAGAATTTTCTTAAAACATTTCTTAGTGTTCTTGCTCTTTCATGGATAGCTAATTTCTTTAGTTCTTGGAATTGGAGGTAACATTTTATGTTTTAAGTTTTACTTTTCATTTTTATCTTTGTAGTACTTGGGATAATCAAGTTGTTTTCAATGGAATTTTAGAACTCTTGTCTTGATCAAATAATTGTTCTCGAATTATTTAGAATTTCAATTGTGAACCGCCAAATTTACAATTGAAATTAGTCTTGGCTTGATTTCACAATTTGTTGAATCCCCGCCAAACGATTCATAAGAATTGTGGTTTATTTGGTGTTCTTAAGTTCTAAAATGGGTTTCTAACTAATTTATGAACGGGCCAAGGGAATAGATTAGTTAGAAACACTTGATTGCAAATCACCCGCCGAAGTGTCCCAATCATACTTTTGTAAGAACAAAACCCCAAGTGCACTTTGATTTGATGAATTGTGAAATTTGAGCATAATTTGTGAAACCAATTCCGGGAATTTTCTCCTTATTATTGAAATCTTTTATAATCACTTTTACTTAATTTTTGCAAACACATTAGTCTTAAACAAATCAACAAATTCTTCACTTTACAAACTTTTTGTTATAGCAATAATTCCTACACTTTAAATTCGTGTCTCTGTGGTTCGACCTGACTTACCCTATTTACAAATCACTTGTAGATAGTTGAGTTGGAAATTTATTTTTGACGTTTCGACGTTCGTCAAAAATTTGGCGCCGTTGCCGGGGACGTGAAATTTAAAGTTGTTTTAATTATTTGCTATTGTGAATAGTATTTTGTGTATATATTTTTGTTATGTTTTAACTTGGTGTTGCAGATTTGAATGTTTGGTCGTAGGTCACTACAACCAGATTTGTTACCAATTGACCATAACATTCATCGCATCAACAAGAGAAAGCACCCGGAACCAAGTGATACAGAAAGTGAATCGGTTTACTCTGAACAGTCCGAGAATTCCGATTCTGAAGAAGAAGTTAAAATGGCGGAACCACAAATGATGGGTGATTTTGCACGTCCGGTAATTGAACCATCGCCATCATGCATTGTACTCCCACAAGCAGCAAGGAGTTATGAGTTGAAGAACCTCCATTTCAACATGCTCCCTTCATTTCATGGGATGGCATCGGAAGACCCAATTACCTTCATGAGAGAGTTCTATAGCACAGCGCAAGGTTTTCCATTGGGGCAACTAACCGAAGAGCAGTTGAGAATGAGGTGTTTTGCATATACGTTGAAAGATGCTGCCAAGACATGGTTTATGGCACTTGCTCCGGCCTCTCTTAACACTTGGACGGAAGTTTACAACAAGTTCATGGCAAAGTTTTACTCTCATCAAAAGACATCCGACTTGAGGTCCAAGATAATGTCTTTCAATCAAGAGCCAGGTGAAGCTTTTCATGAAGCTTGGGATCGATTCAAGATGTTGCTAGTCCAATGTCCTCATCACGGGTTTCCTTTAGCCCTCTTAAATCAGGCCTTCTATGATGGGTTGACTCAACAAGGTCAAGCACAAGTGGATAATGCAGCCGGGGGTGCTATGGGTGAGAAAACGGCTGATGAAACAAGAGCCTTATATGAGAGACTTGGCATGAATTCGCAACAGAAAAGTGTGAGAGGAGGAAGAAAAGGCGTTTATGAAGTTGAGTCTAATGATGTTCTAGCGCAACAAGTTTCGGCATTGACTACGCAAATGAAGAATTTCATGGGAATGATGACGGCTCAAAGCCAAGGTCAAAACCAAGGGCGAAATCAAGGAGAGGGAAGTTCGGGCACGAGTTGTGTAATTTGTAATGTGAACTCCCATGATATTATGGGATGCCCATTGAGAGACCAATTCCCGGAATTTCTTGAGCAAGCAAATGCAATGAATGCTTTCCAACCAAGAGTGAGGAATGATCCGTTTTCCAACTCTTACAATCCGGGTTGGCGGAATCATCCCAATTTCTCTTGGGGAGGAAATCAAGGGCAGGGGCAATTTCAGCAACAATACCAACCACAAATGCAACAGTCGCAGCAACAAGGGCCTGCAAGGCCAAGTGTGGAGGAAACGTTGCAGAAGTTTATCCAGGCCGCTCAATGTAATCAGGTGATCATGGACCAACGAATGGGGAACCAAGAAGCTTCCCTGAAAAAGCTCGAAAATCAGATGGGTCAAATTGCCGAGGCACTCCAAAAGCACAATCCGGGTACACTACCAAGTCAACCGGAACAAGCAAAGGCCGTCACCCTGAGGAGTGGTAAGACTCTTCAGGAGGTACACTCTTCTCCTTCTCCTATAGATGATAACAATTTACATGAAAAAGAAGTGGTGGTTGAGGAACGAGTTGAAGTGGCTCCCGAGGAGAAACTTCCAACTCCACCTCTTAAGCCTTATGTGCCTCCTGTCCCTTTTCCCGGTAGATTGGTCAAAAATAAGGTCGAAACACAATTTAAAGAATTGTATGACATGCTTTCTAAGGTGAATGTAAATTTGCCTTTGCTCAATGTGATTAAAAATATTCCTTCATATGCTAAATTTTTCAAGGAATTGAGCACAAATAAAAGAAAGTATGCCCCGAACGAAAAAATTGTGGTTTCGGACCAAGTTAGTGCTGTTTTTGAAAAGAATTTGCCTCCTAAGCTTAAAGACCCCGGTAGTTTTAATGTGATGATTTCTTTGGGGGACTCTAAGAAAGTGAGGGCAATGTTAGATTTAGGAGCTAGCATTAACTTGTTGCCTTATTCTTTGTTTGTGGAGCTTGGGTTGGGTGAACTAAAACCTACTACTATGACCTTGCAACTTGCGGACCGTTCGGTCAAATACCCAAAGGGAATAGTAGAAGATGTTTTGGTTCAAGTTGATAAACTGATTATCCCTGTTTATTTTGTGGTTCTTGATATGGAGAGAGATGCTAAAGATGTGAATGATGTCCCTATTTTGTTGGGGAGACCTTTTATGGCGACCGCAGATGCGGTAATTAATGTGAAAGATGGAAGTTTGTCTTTAACTGTCATGGATGAAATTGTTAATTTCTCTATCTTTGATTCCATGAAAAAGCCATATGAGTTCAATGAGTGTTTATTTTGTGATGTTGCTGAAAATTCTGTGTTACTTGAGCCTGATGTTGAGGGCTCTCTTGTTTCTGAGTTTGTGGATGAGTTAGTTATGGAAGGTGTTTTTGATCAAAATGAGGCGAGGGCCATTCTTGCTGAGATGGATGTTATGGAGGAAATTACTGAAAAGGTTCCTTTGGAATCTTTAGGTAATTTTAATCCTAAGCATTTGCCATCTATTGTCTCTCCTCCCGAATTAGATCTTAAACAACTTCCATCTAGCTTAAAGTATGCTTTTCTTGGTGCAAATGATTCTTTGCCTGTTATTATTGCTTCGGACTTAACGGAATTGCAGGAAAGAAGGTTATTGGATGTATTGAAGAGACATAAGTCCGCACTTGGTTGGAGCATTACTGACATAAAAGGAATTAGCCCAACCATGTGCATGCACAAAATCCATATGGAGGAGGATGCCAAGCCAGTTCGGCAGAATCAAAGGAGGATGAATCCTCACATGCTTGAAGCGGTAAGAAAAGAAGTTTTGAAACTGTTGGATGCAGGTATTATTTATCCTATTTCCGATAGTAAGTGGGTAAGTCCTGTTCATGTTGTTGCTAAAAAGTCCGGAATTACTGTTGTTAAGAATGAGGATAATGAGCTTTTGCCTACTAGAATGGTCACTGGTCAACGCATGGTTATCGATTACCGAAAACTTAATGCGGCGACTAGAAAGGATCACTTTCCTTTGCCATTTATTGACCAAATTCTAGAGAGGCTGGCTAGTCAAGAATATTATTGTTTCTTAGATGGTTTTTCAGGATATAATCAGATTCCCATTGCTCTGGAAGATCAGGAAAAGACCACATTCACATGCCCTTTCGGAACATTTGCATATCGGAGGATGCCCTTCGGTTTATGCAATGCTCCTGCTACCTTCCAAAGGTGCATGATGTCGATCTTTTCTGAGATGATTGGCAGGTTTGTTGAGGTATTTATGGACGATTTTTCGTTGTATGGTAATTCGTTTGATGCATGCTTAGATAATTTGACTTTGGTTCTTAAAAGATGTTGTGATACCAATTTAAATTTAAGTTGGGAAAAGAGTCATTTTATGGTTAAGCATGGAATTGTGTTGGGTCATTTGGTCTCAAGAAAAGGGATTGAAGTTGACAAGGCAAAAATTGAGATAATATCTAAATTGCCTCCGCCAACAAATGTTAAAGGAATTCGTAGCTTTCTTGGTCATGCGGGTTTTTATCGGCGTTTTATAAAAGATTTTTCTAAAATTTGTAAGCCGTTAACAAACTTGCTTGCTAAAGAGACGGAATTTGTGTTTGACCAAGAATGTCTCAATTCTTTTAATTTGTTGAAGGAAAAATTGACTTCAGCCCCTATTCTTGTGGGTCCGGATTGGACTCAACCGTTTGAGATAATGTGTGATGCATCCAATTTTGCGGTGGGTGCAGTTTTGGGTCAGAAAATTGATAAAAAGTCACATGTGATCCAATATGCAAGTAGAATGTTAAATGATGCTCAATTGAATTATACTACAACCGAGAAGGAATTCTTGGCGGTGGTATTTGCTTTGGAAAAATTCCGTTCTTACTTGCTAGGATCTAAAGTGATTGTTTATTCGGACCATGCTGCATTGCGTTATTTGCTTTTCAAACAAGATGCCAAACCCCGATTGTTAAGATGGATGTTGCTTTTACAAGAATTTGATATTTCCATCAAAGTCAAAAAGGGTTGTGAAAATGTTGTGGCAGATCACTTGTCTAGACTTGAAAAGGGGTGTGTGAGTGAAATTCCCTTGAATGAAAATTTTCCTGATGAGCAGTTGTTTGTTGTGAAGGATTGTGAGCCTTGGTATGCCGACATTGTAAATTTTTTGGCTACGGGGGTTCTAAATCCAGATTTTTCAAGTTAAGAAAGAAAAAGATTTTTGTCAATGGTTAAGCAATATTATTGGGATGACCCATATTTGTTTAAACATGGTCCCGATATGGTTATTCGTAGATGCATTCATGAAAATGAGCAACAAAATGTTCTTTCTTTTTGTCATGAATTGCATTGTGGAGGTCATTTTAGTGGTAAGAAAACCGCTCAAAAAGTGTTACAATCGGGTTTCTTTTGGCCAAGTCTTTTTAAAGATGCATACATTTTTAGTAAAAGTTGTGACAGGTGCCAAAGAACCGGTAACATTGGTAAGCGGGATGAAATGCCTCTCACGAATAACTTGGTTGTGGATTTGTTTGAGTATGGGGCATAGATTTTATGGGTCCTTTTGTTGTTTCATGTGGTTTTGAATACATTTTAGTATCGGTGGATTATGTGTCAAAGTGGGTGGAAGCAATTCCTACCCGGACTAACGATGCTAATATTGTTGTCAAGTTTGTCAAAGATGTGATTTTTAGTAGGTTTGGCGTTCCAAGGGCGATTATAAGTGATGGTGGTTCTCACTTTTGCAACAAAATTTTTGGAGCACTCATGAAGAAGTATGGGGTGAATCACAAGGTTGCAACCGCGTATCATCCCCAAACTTCCGGGCAAGTAGAAGTGAGTAACAAGCAAATAAAGGCCATTCTTGAAAAGACGGTGAAGCCAAACAGGAAGGATTGGGCCTTGAGGTTAAATGATGCATTGTGGGCGTACCGTACCGCCTACAAAACGCCAATTGGAATGAGTCCCTACCGGCTAGTCTTTGGGAAAGCTTGTCATTTGCCGGTGGAGATAGAGCATAAAGCATTTTGGGCAATCAAGGAGTTGAATATGGATTTGCAACTAGCCGGTGAGCAAAGGCTACTTCATTTGAATGAGCTTGAGGAGCATCGGTTGGAGGCATATGAGAACTCCCGGTTGTACAAGGAGAGAACAGAAAGGTACCATGACAAAAATTGTGCATAAGGAACTTATTCCGGGAAGCAAGGTTTTATTGTTTAATTCAAGATTGAAGCTTTTCCCGGGAAAGTTACGTTCTCGTTGGAGTGGTCCGTTTGAGGTGGTGAACGTGTATTCTCATGGAGCCGTGGAATTGGTGAATCCGGTTACGAACAATAGGTTCAAGGTCAATGGACAAAGAGTGAAGCTTTATTTGGATGGAGTTTCGGGATCAAAGGATGTTGAGTGGATCGAGTTGAAGGATCCATAAGCGTTGAGGAAGTCATTCCGTCGAGCTAACGACGTTAAACAAAAGCGCTGCTTGGGAGGCAACCCAAGGTAAGTAGTGAATTGTAGTACCCTTAAATTTAATTTTTCCTTTGTTTTCATCACTTTGAGGACAAAGTAATCATTAAGTTTAGGGGTGGAGAGTTTTAGTTTTCATTTTATTTTCATTTTATTGTTTGCTTTTTATATATATATAAAAAAAAAAGCTTTGTTTTCTTGCATTTCGGGAACGTGTCGAACTACGGTGACCTGAGCCTATTTTTGTTGGGTAGTCCGCCCGCATCAATGGGGACGTAGGCAGCGAAAGTGCGGTCAAAATATGGGTCGAATTGTAATGTATCAATAGATATTATGCTTGGTGTTTGTTGCTTGGTGTTGTGCAGTTTGAGAGCCAGAAAAAAATCCTCCTGCTGATCTGGGCGACCGGCCATGGTGGTGAGGGTGACCGCCCATGCTTGTTGAACAAAAAGGAAAAAAATTGCTGGACAACTGGGCGACCGCCCATGGTGTTGAGGGCGACCGCCCATAGCTCTTTGGAAACTTGAGAAGAACTTGCTGTGCTGGTGAGCGTTCGCCCACAGGTCAATAAGCGACCGCCCACGTTGAAATTTTGAAATATGGAAAAACTTCTGGTCATGTGGGCGACCGCCCAGGAGGGGGTGAGCGACCGCCCACCTTAAAATCAGGCGTTACAATTTACGCCCTAAAACAGAGCGCCGTTTCACTCCCTTCTCTCATTTCAAAATTCAAAGCCTCCCTCTTTCTCTCTCTAGAACACACCGGTTTACTCTCTTCATCTCTCTACAAATCTCCTCCCCAAACACCCAAATCCTCCGATTTTCTTCCCTAATTTGCCTTCCCCCACCATACCCAACCTCCTAAGCCAAAGATTTCAACTCTTTCCACCATTGTTGGCCAAGAATTGTGAAGAGATTTGAAAAATATTGCAAGGGTTGAAAAGGGTTGCGAAAGGTTTGATTTTGGAGTGCAAAAGCAAAGGGTTCTTGTGATAATCATTGTGCAAGGAAGGGGCCTTTCTTCTCAGTTCATCTTCATCAACTCCGGCGAAATTCCGGCCAGATTCCGGCGAACTCCGGTGACTTTTCCGGCGAAGTAAGCTTTTCAATTCAATATTCTTTAGAACCTTCTCTGCGGGAATTTGTGAGCATATTGATTCAAAAATGTCTAGACAAAGAAATGCTCCCGTTCCGGAACCTGTTGTTGAATATGATGATACAAAGTTTGTTGGGGGTAAAGCAAAGTTGTTTTTTGATAAATATGCAAACAAGGGTTTCACAATAGAAAATGAGTTTAACCCCGATGAACTTGGGTTGGATGACATTTTTGCGAGGTATGGTTGGGGTAATTTAGCAAGCCGTCCCTCTAATAGAGGTTCGAAAGTGTTGGTTCGGGAATTCTATGCAAATGCATTTGAGGCAGGGCAAAGTAGGAAGTGTGCGTGGGTGAGGGGAAAGAATGTGTATTATAATGGTGAGGATATCAATAGCTACTATGGGATGGAATCGCCGGGGTTTGAAAACAGTGCGTGTGATTATTACAATAGTGCAAAGATCATGGAGCTGAATGTAGCGGGGAACCTTGACAGGTTGGCTCCGTATTTCGTAGATATTGATGTGACACTATTGAGAAACGGTAATGTGAAGAAGGCTAGGGATATGGATTTGAGGATGCGTGCGTTGCATCGATTCATTTGCGAGCGTATAATGCCTACTTCACATTACAACGATGTGCATTGGAGGAGAGCACTGTTGATGACCGTGGTGTTGTCCGGTCAAAGGTTCAATACTGGATTGGCGATATCCAAGGAGATTGTGAACACCATTAAAACTATTGGGCAATGCAATTTTAGTTTCCCGTTATTGATATCTGGTTTGATAGAGAATAAAGGAGTGAATTTTACTCGGTTGCGGATTGCGAGGGATATTGTGTCAACTGGGACGGCGGGTAGTAAGAGGTCCCTTATTATAAAGGGGCATGTCTTGCGCCGGGAGAAGGTTCATCGAGAGGAGTGAGAGGAAGTGAGGAGGATGAGGATAAGGAGGAACAGCAGTTCACTCCGACGGAGGCGGCCTATTATGTGGGAGGCCATGTGGATGCGTTATCTGAGGAGATTAGGCGGCTTCCGGGGGGACAAAGAGACGAGGTGATGGATCGTAGATTGTTGGGTATGGAGGAGAGTCGAGACAAATGCAGCCTATGGCTACCGAGGAGTATTACGTCGCTAGTATGTGGAGGCAGCGTATGGAGGATGCACAGAGATGTATCAGGGAGATGAGGCACAGTGCTTCCTCCTCCTCCACCGCCTCAAAGATATTCCATACCGCCCGCCGCAATATCGTACTCCGGAGCAGTTGAGAGGATGGGATTCTTGGGATGCGCAGCAGCAGCAAGAGCAACAACAACAGCAGCAGCAGCACCATAGCACGGGTTCGAGCGGTAGTGGCTCGGTTGGTCCGTGGGATCAATTATGGAGATGATTTTTGGTTAGAGGTACCCCTATCCTTTATTTTATTTTATGCATTAGGGACAATGCATGTTTTAAGTTTGGGGGTGTGGGGTACTTTTTACTGTTTGTGTTTGCTTAGTTTATCATGGTAGTTGAGGATTTGCATTTAGGTAAAAAAAAAAAAAAAAAAAAAAAAAAAAAGAAGGAGAAAATTTGAAAAATGAAAAAATGAGAAAAAGAATAATTAGCTATGTCCTTTCTTGTATATAGTCATTAACATTCTTGGTGTTCCCCATATTTGCATGTGATTTGATTTTGACCGCTAGTGAGGATAATTGGGTGTGATAATGTGTAGATGCAAGTTGGTATATTTTTGATTAATTGTGGTACATTACTTAAGAGTTATAATTGTGTCATGAATCTCTTAGTTGCGATTTTCGTGTACTCTTGGAAATTTGCTCTTTGTTGATAATGTTGATCCATTTTTATAAAGTTTAGAGTACACCATCATCTTTTAAGTTAATGAATTTGTTTATCAATGTAGCAACATTAGGCAAGTCTTGAATATGAGTATTCCTTGGTTGTGAATGGAACCCCCCCCTGTGATATAAAAAAAAATAAAAAAAATGAGAGCAATGGCAATGCAATGTATACTCGGTGAAACCTCCAGACGCGTAGATTAATTGGTTAGGGATTATTCTAGCTTAACCAGATTTCTGGGTATGCAGTAGCGTTATGGAGGAAGAGCTTTACCGCCGTGATGGTCCGTATCAAGCTCGATACCGAAGTGGCTAACTCTCAAAGCCTTTAAATAAATCTCTACTTAGTATTAGGGGCATGGAGTTCGCTGCTATGTTGTTCCCTACTTGAACGGTAGTAGATTTTAAAGTGTGCTTAAATGATCAAGTTTGGGGGGTGTAATTATTTCATGGGAATATTCATGCTTTGTGTCTAAAAAGTGTTGTTGTTTGGTAAATAGAGTCAATAAAATAAAAGATGGTTGGTGTTCTTAGCTTTGTAAAAATGGATCGTGGTTGTGAGAAAAGAGAAAGATGATCGTGCATAAAGAGATTTATGGTGTAATTATAATGGTTAAGTAATATTTTACAATTAATGGAAAATATATTGATACTTGCATTGTGGAAAATCTTATCCTCGCGGTGGATGGTATTTTGTGAATTGCTGTAATTGTGGAACATGCAAGAATGGAAGGACATAGTTGATTATTTGTTAGAGTAGTTTGCTTTTAATTTTTGTTCGTTTAGTTGTTTTGTGTTTAGTTATTTTGGTGTTTGCTCGAGGACTAGCAAATGTTTAAGTTTGGGGGTATTTGATGAGTGAGTTTTACACTCATCCATCGACTACTTTTACGAACTTATTATTTGCTTAATCCTTGAGTTTTGTGTGTTTAATGGATGCTTTTAGTGTTTTTAGTTTCAGTGGTTCAAGTTTGGAAATCGGAAACAATCTGTGAATAAATCAAGCGGAAAAAATGTTATGATGCAACTATGGGACGGACTGAGTTCGAATGGGTAGTAATAAACCAAGGCAATTGAAGTGGAGTGGCTGGCCAAATGAAGAAAGCAACTGGGCCAATGCAAGAATGAAAGTTGGGCAAAGGAAGATGGAATTTGGGCCATTTCAAGTAGCTGGGCCGGAAGGAAAGAAAAGAAAATGGGCCTAACAGTCTGTGCGTGTGGGCGGTCGCTCAGGTTCTTATGGGCGGCCGCTCAGGAGAAAAAGTGTTGAAGCCTTGAACCTTCTGCCGGTATGGGCGACCACGCAGTGCAGTGTGGGCGGCCGCGCATGAGTATGTGTTGTGAAGACCAAATGTTTCTGGAGAAATGGGCGACCGCCCAAGGGTGTTGTGGGCGACCGCCCACGAGGCGTTTTGCAGAAGGCTTCCAGGCGGATTGGTACTGATGGGGATTAATGATTATTATTAATGGTGACTGTTCATTGTTTTAATAATGGGTTAATTGCAGCAGTGGGTTTTTGGAGAACATGGGATATTTATTTCTTATTATTGTGTTTTTCAGTTTTTTTTAGAGACATATAAGTAGAGAATCATCATCTTTTCTCTAGGTGCTTCAGCAGAATTTTCTTAAAACATTTCTTGGTGTTCTTGCTTTTTCATGGATAGCTAATTTCTTTAGTTCTTGGAATTGGAGGTAACATTTTATGTTTTAAGTTTTACTTTTCATTTTTATCTTTGTAGTACTTGGGATAATCAAGTTGTTTTCAATGGAATTTTAGAACTCTTGTCTTGATCAAATAATTGTTCTCGAATTATTTAGAATTTCAATTGTGAACCGCCAAATTTACAATTGAAATTAGTCTTGGCTTGATTTTCACAATTTGTTGAATTCCCGCCAAACGATTCATAAGAATTGTGGTTTATTTGGTGTTCTTAAGTTCTAAAATGGGTTTCTAACTAATTTATGAACGGGCCAAGGGAATAGATTAGTTAGAAACACTTGATTGCAAATCACCCGCCGAAGTGTCCCAATCATACTTTTGTAAGAACAAAACCCCAAGTGCACTTTGATTTGATGAATTGTGAAATTTGAGCATAATTTGTGAAACCAATTCCGGGAATTTTCTCCTTATTATTGAAATCTTTTATAATCACTTTTACTTAATTTTTGCAAACACATTAGTCTTAAACAAATCAACAAATCCTTCACTTTACAAACTTTTTGTTATAGCAATAATTCCTACACTTTAAATTCGTGTCTCTGTGGTTCGACCCGACTTACCCTATTTACAAATCACTTGTAGATAGTTGAGTTGGAAATTTATTTTTGACGTTTCGACGTTCGTCAATAAGTTCACCGGGAAGACCCGGATCACCTTTGACTACAAGATGGTGAGGCCGGTTATCACCGAGAGATGGGCACGATGGGGTGGACTTTTATCCTCGGGGGGAGGTACCTCGGAGATTCTCGTTAGGAGAGGCCGTGGAGGCGACGAGGCGCAGGCGGTGGAGCCGACGGGGCCGACATGTGATGTCATCTATCCTGGGATCGATTTTCCAGCAAGATGGCCATGTCCCTCAATCGATGCCATTACTCCCTCATGATCCTCCAAAGACGGATGATGCGGCCTCGAGATTGGCGGCGGATGAGATAGAGAGATATCAGTGCGTGCGTGGCCGCCGAGGAGTATTTTGATCCTGGATACCCCATATGCCGTGTTTGTGGAGCAGCGGATCGAGGACGCCACACTGAAGCTAGTAAAGCCGGGCCGTCACTCGTGGATATGGGGAGGCCGAGCCTTCGATCCGCCGATGCCTCCCCGCTCACCTTTCTTACGTGGTGAATAGGGTACCAAGGAGGTTCAGGATACCTGTCCTCGACACTAGGGAGCCCCGCATACTCGCCGGACAAAGATTGTAAGTACACTTTTAGGGTCTTTTCCCTTTTCTTTCGTATTTCTTTGCTTTTTGCAATTGTGAGATTTTTCTGAGATGTTCTTCTCTTTTTTCTCAGGTTTCCAGCTCGCACTTATGACGGCTTAGTCAGGCAAATAGGGGCTGGAAAGACGTGTGCCGATCCCTTTTGAAGAAGCTGGCTTGCGCTTCCAAGGCCACAACAAATGTGCAGGTGCCCGTGCACAAGAGAAGGCATGTCGGGGCACGGCATCCACTTCTTCGCCTCGTGAGTACTCCTCTAGTGCCATTCCTCGGGGCAAGGACCTAATGCCGGCATCCCGGAGCGGTTGGGCCGAATACGAGCACGAGAATGTCCATCCATCTCGACTTGGAGTGACAAAGTGAGGACTTGATGAGAGAGGCTAGCGTCTATGAGCCGAGTAGCGATGAAGAGGAAGGATCTGAGGCCTAGGAGGTCTCTAGAATTGATTTAGAAAGAAAAACAAACAATGAACAAGTTTTATGCACATTTTGCTTATTTTTTGCTTTATTTGGGCGCCGATGGGGCAAAAATAATGTACTACTGTTTTATTTACTTTTCTATTTTATGCTTTATTAATTTGCATATTACTTGAGCCTCGGGGCAGTTTTTTGCTTGGAATTGGAAACCGGGCCAAAATGATATATAATGATATATAACGCTTGGATGGTCTTTGGACATGCCTTTGTACAGTTTTGGTTGAAAAAGCGGGGTGAAAACTCCCTTTGGGCAGCAACTTGGTTGCCGCAGATTTGCTTTCCACATCGTGCAAATGAGGCCGTGCGGTCCGGTCTTTGTAGCAAATGAAGCCGTGCGGCTTACAGCCTTGCCCGTCGGACTGGTTATTTTTAGAATAAAACCAAGGCTTGGTCATTTCATTTCATTTTCACTCTAAACTTGTCCCAACTGTTCCCAGAGCACATATGGGACCTAAAGATACCACCTTTGATAATTTTACAATGGAGAAGCCCGCTAGATTGCAAAGGGGTAAAAGGGATCGCTTTCTGTCCGATCTTCAATCTTGGGTGAGATATAACTTTCAATCTCACAAGAGACTGTTCGATTCTACCTTCAAGATCAAATCTTTATGG